>JAPZDZ010000011.1:3048972-3059008 GCA_029783805.1 Acanthurus tennentii
TGAAAAAATATTACAAAGGTGTTTTCCAGCGAGCCATCCCGGGTTCAAGAACCTCTGTTCTCGTGTTGCTATGAGAAACTTTTATCAAGGCAGAATTCTAAGGACTCTGGTGAAGAGTTATCAAAGGTCACTTGAAGTATAATTAGATTTGGAGAACCACTGAAAGTAGGATTCTTTAAGAATACTGTGAGGATTCAGTGTCCTTGCAAATGTTTTTGAGACCCTCCGTTGTGTGGAAGTATCACTCACAAGTATCACAGTTCTTCTTAGTTCCTCCACAATCCACAGAGACTAGGCAACATCCAGTTGTGCTGAGTTCATTAGGAACTATCAAGATTCAAAAACAGCTGTTGTAATTGTTTAGTTTTTTATTTAGAAGCTTAAAAACTTAGTGAAGGCTGTTTCCTCAGCTGTAACGCAGATTTCTCAAACTAGCATCATGGTCTGAGAACTTTCTGCGAATGCTCTTGGAAAGTTTTTCGAGTCTGTGACATGAGATCCCAGAAGAATTATCAAATCAAATTTAATTTTTAAAACCATGAAGTTCCTCTCCTTCCTGCTTGAGCAACCACTTATTGCTAACAGTTTCTGTTTTTTCTGTAAAAAACAGCCAAACTGTGAAACATATGAAGTTCTTTGCTCTTTTGAGAACTGTTGGAAGTTTCTAAAGATGTCTGAGTGCACAGCATTACAAAAGTGTTTTCAAAGAACCTTCTAAGAGCGAAGGATTTTCAGTGTCCCTTGAGTTGAGTGATTTGTGACCTTTCAAACCACCTTTCATGAATTTAGTTTTACAAGTACTTATAAAAACTCTAAAATGCCAAAGGTTCCCAGAGGCACCGTCACGGTCAGTCTCCATGTAGGGTTTTCATCGCTCAGGTCCCTGTGAACACCTTTGTGAGTAATGTGCCTGTAAGTGGATGGTCGTGCAGGTATCCTATTTGGTGTTTCAAAACCTTGAAAAACTCTTAGAAGTTCTGCCAGATCGAATGAACTGTTTATAAAATCTTAGAAGTTGACAGGGTGCTTGAAGTGACTTTACATTTTGCAGCCTTTCTTTAAATGTTGGTTCTGTACAAACTCAGGGAACAAAAACAATCTAAGAGGGCTTTTATTTTGGAAAATAAGAGGGAGTGGAGAGGAAGCTCTGCTAAAATTTGATCCAAAGTACCCTGATAATACAATGATGATGAAACACCCTAAAAAGAGAAAAATAAGGAAATCATGTTAGTCTGCTAAATGTTTCTGCAATCGTAAACTTAATTTGTTGTTTTCTGGATGAAAACAGCTGCTGTTGATTTTTTATCTTTGCGTTGACTATGATTTTGTTTCCCAGTATGTGTGTAGAGTTTTTGAGATTTAAATAAATAAAATTGTTGAAAAATTAAATAAGAAATGAAATTAAAAAAACTAAATTGTGTTGAGAAAAACTTAAGTACCAAATAAATGTCAAAAGCCTCTTTCCTAACAGAAACTCGCTTTTACCAACGGATGTAATGGTTTTTGTTCTGACGTGTATTTTTTTTAATAATCTTTCTCTTTAATCCAAATGGCAGTGAAACAAGAAGCTCTGCTGACGGTTTCTGTGTGTGTCTGTGTGTGCGTGTGTTTATTCGTGGTGTACTGTGACAGGGTGTGTGATCCTGAGCTCAACCCTTCCCATCCTGCATTGCTCCATGGCTGCCTGGCTTTTTTTCTAATTAAAATACCAAGGATTTTTGTTTGTGTGTGTAATACATGAGTTTGGCCTGCAGAGATGGTGGAGGTGAAAAGGTCTCCATGGAGTGCAGGGGTTATACAGTTGTGAGATCTTCAATTGGGAGTAGATCTTTATAGTGCTTATCGAACTTCTGTAACTGATAAGCTATTGTCAGAATTTGAAAAATGATCAGATTCGCTTGATAAACAACATATAGTCAAATGATTTATTTTTCCTTTTTACTCAAACAAAACAAGCAACAAATATAGTTTTAATTAGAGTGGTTTCTAATTAAAGTTAAATATAAGGAGAGTGCTTGTCTTCTTCTTCGGGACTGCTGGAGTAAGGCTGAGTATGTAAACATTTCTGTAAAAGGCATCTGCTTGACTGTGGTCTGTCTGTCTGCTGTTTGCATAAAATGTGCAGTTTTGGGTTGTGTCCACATGGTTGAATGCACCTGTTTTATGACACTTTGGATACAAGGGTCAGCTAAATAAAAGTATTGTAACACTGTAAATGTGAGGAGTAAATGCCAAATTATTCGGTTCATCATATAACTGTAAATACTGACAGAGAAAAATATCAGTTTTGTCTAAACTTGTCTTTTGGATTTTTTGTTATTTTGTAGAGTGGAAAGGTTTTCTTTTCTTTTTTCGCTTCTCCTTTTGACAGTTGCTGATTTAGCTGCTGACAAGCATTAAATTATCACAATGGCTTTTAAAAACATGTATGAATCATTGACTGTTAGGTTGATAGACAGAGTGCATTGTGCTACATTCATGTATAGTTGTTCCTGCTCAAAGGTCCTCTGTCAGAGCTGCCGTGGCACAACAGACAAAAGTCCTGTTAGTCCGTGTTGACCCTCCTAGCTACCTCGTAGTATCGTAGTACCTGCGATGAGATGTAAGAGTCGTTTGAGATGGTGATCTGTATTTTGAATTTCAAAGATATTGTCTGTACGGAAGTGGTTCAGGTCTCTCACACTTCTAAAGCTTCTTATCTTATTTCTTCATTCTGTCAGGGCCAACGACATACGCATCAAGATAGGTGGGCTTTTTTGTTTGTTTGTTTTTTGTTTTGTTTTTTGGATGTGATTTTTTGGGACAGCCTCTGTGTACAAGTTCAGATGTATTGGTTTTATTTTCTTGTTATTTACTGGAATATTGTAATAAATGAGTGTACCTATAAGATGTCTGAGAAGATAGTAAAATAATTAGTAAATGAACAAACTAAAAGAAAAAAGAGAGCGACCAACTGAAGTTAATAGTTACTCACGCTTCTGTTTTAATAAAGCCTTATTTTCAATTAATAGTAAAAAAAAAAAAAGCGTAGTACAGTGAAGAATGAATTCCTGAAATCAAAATTATTTTAAAAAATGCTTTAAATTACATTTTTTTTCAGTTAAATTTATCTAATGGTTAAATCCCTGAAAAATCTCAGTTTCTCTTTCACATAAAACACTCCTTTATTTTTCTTAATTGTAAAAACTTTAACACTGTTGTAGGCTTGAAAATTATAGCATAATTATTTTAAATGTAATAATTTTCTAAAATTTAGTCCGAATTTCAAGTAGAAATTGGGCAAATTTTGCCGAGGTGTATAAAACGTTAAATCTAAATAGATCTCTGTTTGTCTTTGTGAGTGTTTCTTTGTGTGTGTGTGTGTGTGTGTGTGTGTGTGTGTGTGTGTGTGTGTGTGTGGGGTCCTGAAGTAGTATTTTTAAATGCATGTGCCTCGGTGCATTGATATATTTTAGTACCATGCAAAAGTACATTTGCATTTGTGTGTCTTTATGTGTATATGGGGGCTATATATACAGAGTGTATATTGTACACATTTACACGTCTGTGTGTGTGTGTGTGTGTGTGTGTGTGTGTGTGTGTGTGTGTGCATCTGTGCCAGTGATTTCCAGTACTTTCTAAGTGTGTGTGTGTGTGTGTGTGTGTGTGTTGTGGTCTATGTGGGAGTCTTTGTATATGTGCCAAACTGGTCCAGCTGGCATCAGTCGTAGCTGTAGCCGAGGCCGCTGTATCGGTCACACACAGAAACACACACACACACACACACATTCTCAGTCACACACACACGCATACACACCCATACACACAGTCGACCATATTCCCATTTTGTACGCCTGTAATTATCAACCTCTTCTGCATCGACTACCATGTTGGCGCGTATTCAGCACTGGTCTATACACGCCTGATTCAAACCCTTCACCACATACACGCTTCATTTTCCTCAACACACGCTCGCTATAAAACCCATCCATTTCATCTCATACGGCTGCACCGACCGCAGAATGTAATTACACAGTAACCGTGGTTTGATATTTAGACTGGCTGAAGATTTAAGGTTTTATCCAAGAAAAAGGTCTGTGTGGTAAAAATAGGCTCGAAGTGGTCCTGCAGTTCGAAGGAGAGCAAAGCCTGTTCAGAAGCTGGAGAGGAAATTAGCTTTGTTGTCAACACGATGTGGCAGTCGATGCATCTTCGAAATTCATCAGACACCTTATTCACAGCCAGACACACTTAGTTTGTGTATAAAAATGATGGTGGGTTACCTGCCAGAAAGGCCTCACCTCCTTGTCATGTACTGATCAATTCTTGGCCTGCATTTTAAGAGCGCTGATGTTTGATTTCAGTCAAACACATGTTTAATCACATTTAGCCAAAAAAGCTCTATAAAGACAGTTGTGTAGGGGAGAGCCTCTGTGCTTTTTTTACATCACAGCCTTTTTACATCACAGCTCAAGACACCTGCGTATTAAGGAAGAAAATCTGACACAAAGCCATGGTTTACAGGAATATGTCAAATCTAAAGGTTGTCACTGTTGTTCAGGCTAACATGCTTGTAAAGGGATTAATAGGTGGTGACTCAAGATTTTTTTCTTTCAAAGGCATCTGTAATAAACGTTATTTGGAGCATTTAACACCAGAGAGTTAAGCTCTGCAAAAGTCATATGATCAAAATATTCCGACACTTTCCATTTGAAGGTGGGGTGATGGTACACAAGCAAAACAAGTTGCAAAGTTACAAAACCTCTGCAGTTGCAGGACACTAGCCAAAACTACAGCTGGTACTCCAAGTTAAAGCATAATTTAGCATGTTGGCATTGCTAGATGGCTGCTGTGAGACTACAGGGGTGTTAAATGTAAGTACAATTTGTTGCTGGTGAGTCCCTTGTTCAGATTGTGTGATATATCATGTCACAGTGTATCTAGGTAGTTTGGGGTGGTTACCAAAGTGTTACAGGCAGTTGCTATAGTGTTGGTGCATTGTTGCTAGTTCTTTTAAAATATTCAAACAGTTGCTAGGTGACTGGTCGTGAGTTGCTTATTTGGCTGTACCAGACAGTTGGGGTGGCAAAATTTAGTGGTGACTTGGTTGCTTCTAGACTTTTGTCTCGACTCACTATTCATGATATGATGCTCTAAATTTTTTGAATGCTGTTTTTTTTGTGTCCAAATTCTTAATGAAAAATGTACATAATATATGTAACAGTTCAAAAGTTGTAATAAATAATTATACATGTATGTATATTTATACACACACACACACACACACATACACATTATACATAAATATATATACATATACATACACACACACACACACACATATATATATATATATATATATATGAACAGTTGCAGTTCAATGACCCATAAACTCACAGGATGATATGAATGATGATTGGTTGGGGTCATACTTGTAGTGTTGCCAGTCTACCGACCAGACATGGCATTAGTTTCTGCCACCATGATTGCTCAATCTGACATGGTGATCGTTGTGACAGACAAACATTTCTTGTGTCTTGTATCTTGTAGTCTGATTTTTACCAAATACCACTTGAGTGCAAACCTTGTCACATATTTACTTTGTTTTGTCTGCATGCAAGAAGCTAAATCTACACCTAAAGGGAAGCGGTGAGGAAGATCTTTGAGCGTAAAGATTTTTTTCTCTCTGTTTATGGATCTTTGCATCGCAGGCGTAGCATATGCCCGTTTTGTTGTGCTGTGAGATCAGCGAGCAGCTACAGAACACACACACACACTGTGGAGACCAATCATGAAAACTGGCTGAACGGAAACTCTTTTACTGTGTTTTCTAAGCAAAGTTTGAAAGAATGATCCCTTAAATTAATGAATGAAAAATAGATGTACATGTCTTCCTCATGTACAGGTGGAATAAACTGATCAAAATCCATACTACTGTTGTACACACAGCTGATATTTCTATTGTGGTTTGACGTGTCCATCTTGAAATAATGTCTGCATTCCTGTTTAGGAAATTATTTTCCATTCTGTTCCTCTCACTTAATGCCTGATCTCATTTCTTTTTGTCCTCCTTCAGGTAAAACAGAGAGGAGTTCGTACTCATACGGCAGAGAGTCCAACCCACACTGCCATCAGGTTGGTCCCACTGTACATGTTTCCTTTCTCAAAATCTAACTGAGTGTGTCATGCAGTTTGTGTTACTGAGGGGACAGAGCAGAGTTATCTCTGTGTACATTTGATCTGGGGTCAGTGGTGGAGGAAGTTCAGTCCCAGTAACGTGGAGTTTAGTACCTGACTCTCCACCTTTTGCACTGGACTTTAATAACTGTAAACGGTTGTGTTAAAGTTGACCGCAGGAAACTGGCCTGGCACACACAGCAGTGGATATGGGAAGAAAAATATCTGGATGGTGTTTATGTTTCTTGAAAGAAAATTAAAATGAATTATATTAGTAAGTAGAACTTAGAATACAGTTGCTTTGTCTCAGCTTGTTTACCTAGAGCTACCACTTCCTAGTTTAAAGAACAAAGTGGAGAGCTGCTTTTGATAAAGACCTACTGAGGACTGTAGCTCATTCAGAGTCATTGTGGATGACACCCATGACCTCATTCAGAGTGGATGTGGCTAATTTACAGTCTCGCAGTCTCATTTATATAAAGTTCACACATTATGAATTCATGTGTGCTGCATCCTATTGATGACTTTAATCACTGGTTGTTAGATGTTTTGTTATCAATAGAAATGACTTACTTCATCTTACATTTACAAATTTATAAAACAGAGCATTATTCATTTTTGCTTTAATATTACTACTTAAAAATAATATTTTAAAAGTAATACTAGTCGGTCATCTTTGGTGCCAGGTGTTGTGGATTCTCCAGGAATAGATGGGTTTTAAATCTTCAGAGTGATCTTCCTGCTCGGTTTTCATGGACCATATGCATCCACAAGAAGATGCACGTCGATAATTAAGAAAATATACAGATGTTGGTGTTTGATTCTGCAGGTGGAATATAAAACAGTGGGAGGCTTGATGTGCTGGTGGTAATTTGATGACATCCTTTAGGCTTTTGATATTAAATGATCACATAAGAACCATTCGAGCACAGGCTGTTGGACACGTTGAGTCTGATGTTACAGATTTATTTGTCTTTAAGTCTTAAACATCTATTAATTAAAGCTTATCAAAGGAGTGCATTTCTGTGTTTATGAAAATCAAAGTTGTGCTTAAAGATGTTACAGATTATTGTGACGAGATGAGCGCTGTTAAATTTACTTTTGGAGAAAAAAAATAGATGTTCTGGTTTCAGTTCAGGTGTAATTCAGAAAAACAGAAGCTTCTGCACAATTCCCCTTCAATACATGCAGCAGAACTTTCAAACTCTTTAATAATTTTAGTACTACATGTTTACACTACCAAACAAACAGTGGTTTTACACGATGGTGGAGCAGTGGACTATCATAACCACTGCAACAACACTGTGCATTGTTGTACATCAGTTCTCCACCAGTGTTTGTAGCACGGAGTGTTAACCAACAGTACACATGCAGCAGATATGCAGCTGGGGGTATTTGTGGTTAACAAGCCGTAGTTGTTGTGCGGCTTTAACACTGTGCTGTGTTGGGCGCTACAGCAGCAGACATGCAGCAGGAGCAAATGGCAGGAAAAGACGTGGCCATAAGTCTTAATGCTCGACTACAATCAACAGAGTGGAAAAACTTCACCAGAGCAGACAGATTTGTTTGAACAAGACTCCTGTTCCCCCTGCAAGAGAACAGTCTTTGTTACTGCAGTCAAACAGTATCTCTAGCTCAGAAAAGCTTGCTGGGAGTTTAGTCCAATCAGATCAAGGCTCTTTTGTAAACAGTCTCTGGGAGCCAATCAAGAACTTTGCTTTTCATCCCTTCCCCCAACGGTGGTCCTACCTGGATTGGTTAACCCTTCAGAGGCCTTTTTGACAAAAACTGATCATTGTTATTGGGTGACATTTTTTTTTTATGATATTTTCCAGAGATTTGTTGAGTACTTCCAAAGAGTGCAAGATGCAGTCACTAAACTTTACTAAACTCTAGTCTACAAGTACCACTAAGCCACTTGAGTCCTGACACTGTTGATGATTTGGACTCACCATGTTTAATCAGATGGCTGCGTGTGCACATCACGCTGCACTAAAGTCAGTCAGAGTTGTCCATCCGTCACATCCAGTCTGGACTGTGACTTTGTGCAAATGAGAACACCAAACCTTCACGCAAGTAAGAGAACTAGAAAAAATACATGTTGGTTATCTCTTTTAATCACATCGCAATAAATGGGTCAGTCACTCAGTCAAACACAGCAAACCGCGCTTCACAAAAATGTCTTTATTTCTTTATTACGTTAATAAACAACCTTTTTTCGGGCCAAGTCACATCAGTGCTTCATCTTTAAATGTCACGTGTCATGAAACATAATGGAAGAATTTTGGATCCCTTAAAGCACCCCACATTCAGTTCCTCATCAGAACTTAAAGGAAGTCCAGATATCTCAATACAGTCAAATCAGAAGAGCTTCTTAAAGGTGTTTTCAATTAAAACTACCTGTCATATTGTGATCTGTTGATCGTGCCATGTTGTTGAAGCAGTTATAGAAAAGTCTGATATTGTATTGTCTTTTGATTTTTTTAACATGTGAGGTATACTTGTGCTCAGATCAAATTCTATGATAATAGTCAGCAGATGCTAAGCAGTAGAAGTGAAAATGAAACATGCACTGCAACTGCTGGTTTAACAAATTCAGCAACATGGTCTCCAGCGTAGCTCTCGTTTTTGCACACAAGTGTTTTCACAGTGAAGCAAAAGATTGATAGTTCGAATTACTTCAATGAACTTTTGACCAGTTGACTATTACCCTTGAGTCAAGAGTGTTTCACCAAATTCATCACACCTGTGGGAGTGACATCACTCTTTCAACACCCACACACTCTTCTTTCCACCGACTGAGAAAGAAGAAGTCAGAGCCCTGCTACACCACTGAGCGACAGTGAGTAAACATTTGGTTTGAGACAGTGACATTTTACTGACCACTGAAACAGGATGTAATTTCAGTGATTCTGTGTCACATTATGAGATCATAGATTCTTACTTTCTTCTGTCGTCCTGAACCCGGCATGAAACCAGAACTTACTGAAAGAGCTTGAGGCTCTGTGTCTCAGCCATCTCTGGCTTTCTCAGTGTTTGTTGTCACAACAGGATGGTTTTATTCTAAATATCCACTACTTTTTATGTTTAATATCATCCTTTTATAATCTATTTTTTTCCTTGTTTTAACAAGACACTTTTTGTTTTGGAGATGAGCATTAGTGATGAGGGACACAGGGACTCGCACTAATAAAGGGGGACGTGGCTGCCAACATGGGTGATCAGACCAAACAAAATGATTGACAGTGGGCCAAAAGTAGTTGCCCAGGGCAACCAGGCAACTGTTAATGCCAGGCTTTATGAATGAGGACAGTCGAATGAAGGAAAGTAAAGTGAAGCAAAAATCCCAGTTTGGCATTTGAAGGACTCATGGTAGTTTTCATACTGTAGGGTTAAAGGACCTTCCTGTCTTTTGGTTTTGATCTTTTCCTTTCTGTGACAAGGACAGGATTTGGCCCTGATAACCTTGTGAACAAAGACACACACACACACACACACGTAGAGAGAACGTGCTGGTCATATCTGCCTCTTGCCAAGTGTGTCATTTGTCCTGGAAGAGTCTGCATGCAGTCGTCTCACCACTGCTGGAATTAAATCTATTTGCTGGTCAAGTCTGAGTTGAAGTTGTTTGCTTGAGTTGTTTTCTGAGCTTCACTGTATTCACTTCTTCATCTGTGATATTTACTCATTCATCAATTCATATTCAGTTTTTTCACAAAGTTATAATAATTTCATTGATTTGTCAGTCTAATTATTTTCGTTCAGTAGAGTCTTCAATGTTTTCAATTTAATTCATTTGTGATGTATTCACTCAAATTTGAATTATGATGATTTGTGAATTCATATGAAAAATTACATATAAACTTCTGTTGATATATAT
>JAPZDZ010000011.1:3067672-3084736 GCA_029783805.1 Acanthurus tennentii
TCTGGTTCAGACTAAAAAACAAGGTTAATAAAATTATTCTTTGTTGTAAGTGGAGCTATATTTCTTTCTTTTTTTTTGTTTTTCCTTAATGTTAATAAGGATACAATGTTATGCAGAGGTGCACTTGTAACAATTTTATAGACAAATGATACCATTTATAGTCGTGGGCGGAGGGTGGGGGGCACAAAATGTTTTCTTCTTCCTGGGGGAGGGCTTAACAGAAAACAATTGAGAAGCACTGACTAAGGCAAAGATTGTATTCCTAAACAGGCATAAACAGGACTAGCTGCGAGTACGGAGGATGTGTGGAGTGGAGGCTGTGATCCGTACATGTGCAGTATAGTGGCCTCTACAGGATTGGCGTGCTGTCGCTGCCAGACAACATGATAAAAAATGGTATAAATAAAGTTATGCTAATGTCTGGGCAGAACCCGCACTTACAACCTCTGAGGACAAACCTGGCAATACACAGAGCCTCGCCCACCCATGAAAACTTATGGACACAGAAAATGTAATGCAGTCTTCACTGGGACACGCTGGGAACAACCCCTCCATCATAAATACTGTTGTAGCGCCCGTGCTTGTCCTGCTTAAATGTCTGAAAGGACGTAACAACTGAGAAAGTTTCAATGTTTCCAACTTAATGCAAAACATGATCGATGTGCTTGGCTCTGCTCGAAAAAGGTGCCACATACTTTAGAGCGCTAATCAGAGCATGGCGACATTTCATCCGACTGTGAGTCTGATGTGCAGTTACCTGCTTACGTTGCCAGGCCGCTGTAAGTCAAACGTGGTCTAACCACACTCACACAGTCCTGATAAAGCAGACCGCATTTTGGAATATGGAAATAAGAAATAATATGGAGTAAAGTGGTTATCTGGTTATGAACACATATTTTTGACATATTCTTACACTTGAAACAGTTTTAAGGACACATTCAGGTTTTTTCCATTTACTTTAATACATATTTTCTTCTCAGACAAATGTTTAGAGGACATCAATGTGATGCAGCTGAGATTTACCTAACTACTGACTTTAAGAGCTGTTTCATTTAAACAGCAGATGCAAATGACGCTATGAGAGCAGTGAGAGTGAACCCAAACAATAAAGTTGTAGGCGGGATTTGTTTAGAAGCGGAGCGCTGCTCCAAAATGAGAATGTCCACTCTGTATGTTTTATTTCTACGCCGCTGTCTGTGTTTGTTCCTGGTTCTAATAGCTCAAATGTATCCAAAACTACAAAGTAAAGGCAGCTGGGACTGAGGCAGGATGGGAGTGATCAGTTCAAGATGGCACCGCAGGGAGGCCTATTTTTCATTCTCTTTTCATCTCTCTTTTCATCTCATATAAATCTGTCTCTCCATTTATCATTCATTCACTTCCTGTCTCCTACCCTTTATTCCTCCATGATTCCCCCTCCCTGTCTTCCTTTTTCTTTCCCTCCATCAGTCGTTCCTTTCCTCTGTAATTTACTATCCTTGCAATATCTCTGCCTTCTCCTCTCTCCTCCATTTATCCATCCTTCTCCCTTTCTTTTTCTAGTTCTCTTCCTTGTGTCTTACTTTTGTAAACTCTTTCTTACCCTTATCATATTTCTTTCCCCTCTTCCTCATTTGTCCTTTTGTCCAGCTTCTTTTCCACCCTCTCTTATTCGCTTTTCTCTCCTTCCCTTTTTCTTTTCTCTCCTTCCCTGCTTTCCCACCTTACTCTGCTGTACTTTTATCTTTCCATCATAATTTAGCATTTTCTGTTACCTTTTTATTTACCCTAACCTTCATCCCTCCAGCTGTCAGTTCTTTCTTTTTTCTATTTTTTGAGCTCTATTCTTTCTTCTTTCTCCTTTCTGTCTTTTTATCTGTCACGTTTGTTATTTTGTCCTCTTTTTATAATCTTTTCTTACCCATCCATACTACCACATCTCCTTCTAATTACTTTCCGCTTTTTCCTTTCAGTTCCATACCACCTCCTTCCTTACCTGTCTTTGCCTTCCTCCTTGCTCTTCCTTTTATTCTTATTTCTCTGTTTTTTCCTCTAGTAGTCTCTCTTGTTTTGTTGGTTTCCCCTTTTTAACCTCCGTGGTTTACTTGTCTCTTCAGTTGTGCTTCCATCCTTCCTACCTTTCTGTATTTCCTCGCTCTTAACTGTCTCTCCCCCTCATCATTTACCCCCTCTTCTAATTGCATGCAGGAAGCTGCCAGATATTGTGAGGTGTAATGTGCTGTCTGATTCCTCTCTTAGTGCTCTTAAATGATCGCTATTTATTTGTCAAGCCAAGCGTTGAACGCTAATTAAGGAGAAATGCTTTGAACTGTCTTGTGAGTGTGTGTGTGATTGGTGTGGTTGAGTGAAGTGTGGGATATAATGCGTGTGTGTGTTGCTGTGTGTGTATGTGTGTTGCTGTGTGGAGCGGTTTGAAGATGGAGGAAGTTGTCATTGGCAAGTCGATCTGTCTCTGCTTCGAGTGCTGCTGCAGTCTGTGTGTGTGTGTGTGTGTTTTCTGTGATCTGTCCCTGAGGTTGTTCTTGATTACATCATTTTAAACACACACACACACACACACACACACACATGCAGCTGGTATTTCAGAGACTTCCGTGTGTGGAAATGATTGGCCATTTTCTTTATGAACTTGTGTTGTCATGATGGTTCTGCGACGTGACTGGCTGTGTCTGTCCTTAACTTTGATAGTGTTAGGTAATCAGCTCAGTCTGTGTCGTGGATCTGTGTTTGCAGTGTTATGCTAATTGTCTTTATGATTCCAGAGGGAGCTTAAACTCTAATCCGAGCACAAGGGAACAGAGCCCTGTCACTGTCGCTGTGATGCATCTTGAGTAATTCAAGGTTTGTTGTAAAAGTTGTAGGTTTGTTTCTGATTTTTAAATCAGTTTGTGGTTTTTAGGTTATTAAAGTAAAAGTTGGATCTTTGATACTGTGCACAGCTTTTTCAGTTGTCTTTAAGCAGATGTAAGGCTGGGTTACATACCAACACTCCCCCTCAGTTGTCACCGAAAGGCAGCTGACCGCCGACAAAACAAACATTTAGATGTTCACACTGAAGTTAATGTCCCTCTGAACGGCCTCTTGATTCTGTCTGATCCAGAATAGAAATAAGGTGAGAGCACAACAGACTTAAGTTCAGTCATTTCAAAAGGTTAATGATAATGTTGCATTATGATATAATTGCCTGTCCATTGTTATTAAAATGATGTTGACTGATGATATTTGCAGAAATTGCTCTGCCCTCTCTGCAGTTAAGATTTAGATACAGGAAGTGCTTGGTAAGGACGAAGGACAGCTGACGAAGACAAACATCTTGCCAACATCACACCATCTACATCAGTGTCCTCCCTGTGAATGTTTCAACTCAAGATACACTGCTGTTTGGTTTGTTTTATTAAATCTCCATTAGTTTTTGCTGTAGCTGTTGTAAACCGTCCTTTCATCAACGCACACAACATGTCTGAATAAATGCAATCCTGAAACAAACAAATACGATTCCAACCAAGGCTGCTGATCTTAATATAAAACAAGCAGATCAGTCAAACAAAGCAAACAAACAGTCATATGAGCATGTGTTCATTAATGTGAACAGACAATAGATGATGTCATTTTGCTCGTGCAGACAGTCTCATTCACGTTTTATTCGTGCCCAGAGACTCTGCAGTGGGTTTTTCTGGCCCCGTTAATGGCAGCATCATTGAAGCACCGCTGAGCTGTAGCAAAGTGCAATAAACAGTGAAGTTTCAGCATAGATGTAATGAATAATAATAGCATGTAAGACGATCAGCCAATTAATAGATTAGTTAATCAACATAAAATTAATCAACAAGAACTTTCATAATTAAGACATCTATCAAAATTACATGTCAAACTTTCTTTCTGGTTGCAGCTCTTAAATTGTGAGCATTTCCTGCTTCTCTCTGTTTAATTATCGTTGTAAAATCTTCCCCCATCCTCACCTTGGGCTATGAGATGTTTTGATGGGCCTTTTTTCACTATTTTTCACATTTTTTAGGAATTTAATAGAGCTAATGATTCATTGATATGTTAGCTGTAGCCCTGAATGTGTATAATGTGTTATGTGTGATATGTGATTACACTGCTCTGGCTGCATGAGTCCAGTTTTATTCGTCGTCTCTGCTGGTTTTACTGTGTCTGGAAGCAGCCTCAGGGCCTCACTCCCCCAGGAGTGTGTGTGAATGAGTGTGTATGTGTGTATGCGTACATATGTTGTGTGTGTCAGCTGGAGCGAAGCTGGCATACAGGTGCGCCGCTGCCTCGCCAGCACTTCCTGGTAATTAATGACTTCTCTCTCTCTCTCTGTCTGTCTCTCTCTCTCTCTCTCTCTCTCTCTCTCTCTCTTAGAGAGGATGGTGGAAATTGATGACATGTGAGCATTTGCTGTTTCTGTCACATGAGGACAGAGGGTTGAGCGTGAGAGTAAGAAAATTGAGAAGAGAGAAAATGAGAGGGGGCAGTATAATGTGCAGGAAGCAGGAATCATCTTCTTTCTGTCAGTGTCCCTGGCCCCTGGTGTCCCCGGTGCTTTTAGATTTTAAATGTGTAATTGAATAGTTGAACATTTTTGCAAAACTTGCATCTTTCTGAAAGTGAGATGAGAAGATATAAATATAATGTCTGAGTGTTAGAAACAAAGCTGAAGGACATGATTAGCCTGCGTAGTTTAGCACAGGGCCCGGGGACCCTCAGGAGGATCACATGGTTAAAGTGGTTAAACTGTGTTCTGCATTGTGATGCACATGGACCTGTTTTTGAGCATCACAACCTTTGCAGAATAACTCATTCACCAACAGGAATGACAGTTCAGTCTGATAACATTTTCTAAAACACACCAACAAAAGCTCTTAAGCAAAATGATTAAAATGTCTTGTTAATTCTTTTTTTAAACACAAACACTGAAATAAGTTGTTTCAGGATGATGTTCAGTGTCTGCTGCCCTGCAGTCAGCCATCCTGACAACTCTGTCCACGTCTTTGCATGTGTGTCTCTGTGTGGCTGATGTTCTTCTCTCTTTCTTCGCAGCTCCATCTCTCTTACTCTTTTTCTACCTGATCTTCCATTTTCTATCTTTTATAGTTCTCTGTCTCTGTCTTATTTTTCCTGAGATGTCCTGTTCTTATTTTTTTCAGTTATGTTTTTAGACTAGTTTATCTCTCTCTCCTTCTTTCTGTCTCTCCTCTCTCTCTCTCTCTCTCTCTCTTTCTGTGGTAATCTATCTTAGTTAATATCGTCTCTGTGAGCAGCTGGGTACCAAAGCCCAGTCAGCTCTGTGAGAAACAGACCTCTGGCTGTGTGTGTGTGTGTGTGTGTGTGTGTGTGTGAAAGAGAGAGGGAGAGAGGAAGAGACAAAACACACACAGAAAGATAGAGACTGAGAGAAAACAAGATAATGTAGAAGGAAAACAGTGGCAAGAGACAGAGCCAGAAGAAGCCTAATAATTATAGCACATTCAGTCTGGAACTCTCAGTTGACCGTCAGCTACCTGCCTTTTTTAACTTTTCTACATATTTGATTTGTCACAGGCTCTTTGATTTGAACGACCTCCCAGCACCTCCTCCTCTGTCTCTGTGTGTGCAGCCTCGGGACCAGCATGTAAAGTTCTGCTGGCTTGTGAATCAGAAACAGCCACTTGTCACCTTGAAAAGAGGACAGTAGGGACTGAGCTGGTCAACCCGTCCATCAGTTGACGACCCATTAGTCGACGTTCCCTCACCCCTCTTTGTCTTTTGGATGATGTCGTAGTGATGTCATCAAGGTCTGGATTTCAGACTGGGGGTGTGGTGTTTGAAGGATGCTGCAGTATACTGAGCAGGCAGTCAGCTGCTTGTATTTAGAGAAAGGACGGGTCCTTTTTCCATACTTCACTAAGAGTTGGGATATTTTAGCCTCTGGCTCTTAAATTTTGACCAAACTTCTCCTCATTTGTCTTTGGCAAGCCCCCCAACACATTAAAACACTCTGACTTTAAACTTGGTATCCACAATTATGAAATGGTATTTAACAGACAGAGTGTGGTGACGTGAGACTTGACGGACACAAGAGAGACAAACAGGTAAAGAGAGACAGACAGAGAGACAGACAGGGATTTTGTCTGTCCTCCGGTTGCCAGGGCGACCAGCCTGGCCTGGCTTGAGTGCGAGAAGGAAAAACAAAGAAATGAACAGAAAAGAGAGCGCCAAAAGCGCCACAATCAATGAGACCCTTTTTGTTTTAGTGGGAACCCCCTTTTACCTCCAACGACACACACACACACACACACACACACACACAGTGAAACAGGCACGGACAGAGGAGTAGGATGACTGAATTGCTGTGTGATTGTGTGTGTGTGTGCCTTTGTGTCTGACTCCCTCTGCCTCTCTCTGTGTGTGACTGACTTTATTTAAGACAAGGGCCCTTTTGTTTTAAGCTCAGAGAATGGCTCTGAGACCGAGGCTGGCCCTGTAATTGGCCTACTTAGGCCCTGTTTAGCATGAGAAAAGCCTTCCTTGTCCCGGCAGTGCCAAGCTAACTCTTGTTTTCTGCCACAGAGAGGACGAACGCGCTGATCAGAATTCAGATTAGCCCAAAAAAACATCCACCCCCCCTCCAAACATACTTCTCCACCCTTTGCTTTATATACACTGCACACTAATTACTTAACGAGAAAGCTGGGGGGAAAAAATCTACCCTTTAACGGAGTGGTGGTGGAGTCTATTTAAATGAGATGGGAAGGGGGGGTTGGCAGGTTCTTTTTCACCTCTTCCCTCTGCGGCAACTTTTTGTGCCTCTAAAAAAAAAATATGACCCTGTCCTGCATCCTCCTCTCTGTCTTTTCTTCCTGCGTTCCCTTCTCTCCAAATCAGCCCAGACGCCACTTGTTGCTGCCGAATCATTGAACTTAATTAGCGGGACAATGTGTGAGCGGTTTGCTAAGTTTGAGCTGTAAACAGAGTCACAGCTAGAGGAGGGAAAAAGCGGCGGAGAGGAGAAGTTAGACTCTGAGCTGTGGAGCTGTGAGATGAAGGTCTTGAGGCTGAGCAGCATGAGGTCGTTCTCATGGAGGTAAATACCACCACAGCTACGGTTTCTTTTCATTATCAGCTTGGTTTGAGGTAGGCACACTCAGTCCGTCTATCTGTCTGTCCCCCTGTCCATCTACCTGTCTGTCTAACACTCAATTTCAGTATCAGTTTTTATTTTTAATTTAAAAACATTTGTAAATTAATGGAATTTAATGCGTATTACAATTTTGGTGTTTGCATTTTTTAACATCAAATTGATTTTTTTCCCCATTTAAATGTAGTCATATAAAAAAAATACATTTAAATTTGATTATGTCATTGGCAAATGAAGTCTTCTATTTTAATGCACTATTTATCAATATAGGGCAATAAAAAATGGACATATAATTTAACACACAGACACACATGCCGAAACGCAAATATTAACTATTGCACCATTACAGAGGTTGTCAACCATCAATATTCTGCTGTTTCATCATATACGATTGATATCAGTGATGACAGATTCCCACAGAAAACACTTGTCAGTTTCAGTGTTAGTTTATAGCCCAAAATGGCTGCATGGTTTATGAGTTGAGCAATCAGGGTGAGAAATATTGTGTCACTAACAACGTTGATATTAATTGAGAAACCAGTAGTTATAGTGATGCTCATGTAGTGTTGTTCTGGCATTATTCTTAACATTTAATGATGTCCTCCAAACCCAGCTTCCAGTCATGTTTCAGGTCAGCATGCCTGAACTGCGCTGCAATTTGATCATAATCAGTATGGCAGATCTGCCTGATGTGTGAGCTTTCTCTGACACTCAAACGTTACAACTGGTAATGACGTGTCCGCAGTCAGTCTCCTGACTGACCCCAAGAGACTGAGTCTCCCCAGTATTTGAAATGTTTTACATTCTCTCTTCAACTAATGGATATTCTGTAGCATCGATGCACTAACATTCAAACTGTCCAGCATCCTTACAAGAATTTTAGATAACTCCCCCATCAGCTGTCCAGTTGTATTCAGTAAAACTGTTTCTAATATTCAACCATGTTTCAGCTTATCAGTGAAAGCTGTGCTTGAGATTCAGTCAGCATTGTTCTATAATCCTCTACTCTAAAGTGTCATCACCATTCCAGCAATTGTTGATATGTTTCATATATCTTCCACATTCTCTAATCAACATGCTCATTATCTCCACTTACAACTTTCCAGACTCCGAAACATTCTCTTTGTGACAGTAATTGTTGCAGTTAACTCCAGTGTTTCTCCCTCATCAACACTTCCTTGCATTAAACGTCCCCAATGATCCTTTACATTTCCCACTTCTCTCCACTTTGAACATTTGTTAAACATTTTAACAATCTTCTCCCTTATTTTCATTATTTAATCTTTTTTTGGCATCGTAAGGTTCCTCAGCATCTCAAAAGATATCATCATTCTAGTTATCAGTTTTCTATTTCATTCTTCAACACTCCAGAATAAAGTTCCATTGTAAGTTCCATTACAATGGACACACATCCAAACTACACTGAGCAATTTAATTACCTAAAAAAAGGAGGAAACATTGTATTAACAATTATTTGAACTCTCAAGAAGCCATCAGTGTGCTCAACAGAATGTAAAATCATCTTGCCTCAGCATTTTTCCTTTTTTCCTTTTTTTTTTTTAAAGGACATTAGGTAATGCCATTTAACCTCCCATAAATACTCACTACAACAATAAATGTATATTGATCGGCTGCTGAAAATAGCCCTCATCAAATATATGATTTCCTCCTGTTTGCATAATTTTTGGTGTTAACTGCAACATGTGGCTGTTTTTGTAAATTATTTTGGCGATAAAAAATAAATAAATAAATAAATCTTTTATATATATATATATATATGTGTATATATATATATATATATATATATACATACACACACACACACACACATATATATATATATATATATACATATATATACACATATATATATATATATATATATAGAGAGAGAGAGAGAGAGAGAGAGAGAGCAAATATAATATAAAAATATTGTTGCGACTTTTTTCACTCGTCTCTGGTAGTTTCATATGTTGATATGTAGATCACATTTTTTTTAGTCTAGTTTGGTGATTTTTAGGTCATCTCTGATCCCAACGGATTTAATTTTCATACAGTCCCAAAAACTTACGCCTGATCAGCCTGCACTCTTCACATCTTTCACATCTTTCACATATTTGCTTGTTTCTCTTTGCAAAGAATGGCGCATACTTCCTGGTCGTTTAGTAAGAAGGTCACATGATTAACAAGCGCTGTCTTTGTCTTTTTGTTTTTGTGATCTGTGTGTGTTGACAAGTCGATACTGGGTGGCGAGTTGGGTTTGGGGAGTCCCAGCGCAGCGTCGCCCACCAAGCCGGCTGGTCAGTACTATCAGCACTACAGCTCCAACCCACGGAGGAGAGCACTGCCTATGGACACCATGGGTGAGACCCTGCTCACACACTCACACAACACAAACACTATAAACACACTCAGAGAGCGTTTCACATTAACGAGTCTGCCATTAAACTGTACTGTGCACTTAAAATAGTTGAACAACAACATTGGTATAAATGTGAGTTTTCTGTATTTTTGTTAAAAAGAAAAATTATTTAATTAGGCATTTTAAACCTGCATTAAAATTTAAGTTACAACAACATCAATTGATTGTTACTTTATTAGGAACACCTCAACAAAAACTAATGCAACGTAATTAAGCAAAATTTTCTCCCATCATGTTGCTTAAGAAGTTACTTTTTGTCAAAGTGTTTTTAAGAGGTTTTGATTCAATTTTATATTCAGTTGATATAAACGTGGTGTGTGAATATATTTGAAACATTTGTCAACATGCATTTCATGTTTTAGAAGTCTCCATCAACCCCTGATGGGCGTATCAGGTGACTCCACACAGGGTCAAAATGGAAATACACAGCACATTTTGGAGCATAGGGCTTTCAGGTTTTCATTTTATCTTCCTTTACAGACAAAATGCAAAAAGAAAAATTATTTTCCAACTTTTTACAGAGCAACCTTTATCAAGTGCCACTTGATGAGCTTAGGTTTTCTTCTAAGACACACATGGAAACTTGACTCGGACCAGAAGCAATTATCTGACTTATTTTCCAATTTATGTTATTAAAGTTAGAAATGTGTCTTTCATGCTAATGCCAAAATAAAGCCTGTGAAAACAAAGCTTACAAAACATAATAACCTCCTGGCCTTTAAAATATGAGCTACAAGAACAATTCAGGTAAAATACTAACATTTGTCTTTCTTAGTTCGTTTCCAGCCTGAACCCTCCATTTCCTTTAAAAACAGAATCTCAGTATTTAACATTTCAAAAACAGCAGAAATGTCGGTCCAACTGTGCCAGTCATCCTCCTTCTTTTTCAGTCCTCAATCCTAACAAACTTTTTTTAAGTGACTTCGGTGAGACATTTTAACCTGGACTGCTCCCCGTTCTCAGCTGCTGTGTGTTTTCAAAAACATGGTTGTTTTTTAGAAGGCCGAGCATTGTGAGCGTATGTTCGTGTGATTCTGTGACCATCCTATATGAGTGTGTGTGTGTGTGTGTGTGTTTCGGAAGGGGACTTTAAAAAAATACAGGGATGTCTTTTACAAAGCAGGACAATACTGGTCGCGGTGTAGCCTTGGTAGGGATAGCCTTGAGAGGACACACACACGCACGCACACACACACACACACACACACACACACACACACACACACACCAACTCTCAGCCAATTTCCAAAAAAAAGGTGCTCTTTCATTTTTCCATCAAAGTCTCACCTTCCCAGTTGATAGACCGCTCCCTTGCTCTCCTTGAGAGAAACCCTGAAAAATAATATAAACACGTCAAAAGCTGCCCTCCTTTTTATCAAACCAAAAAGGAAAAAAAAAATCAGCCCGGTCCCTTTTGTATTCTGTCTTTTGATTTTCTGCATCTTACTGTGGCGCACTTGTTTGCAGTGAAAGCTTTCTTTGTAAATTTATTGACGGCGGTGGGAAAAGTGGCCTCACTCTCACTCCTCTTCAGCTGATCGATTAAATTCAAACAATCAAACTAGAACCTCTTTTAAAAAAGGGGGAATAAAAGCCTCTTGGCCTGTTAAACCCTCATGTATTGTTTTGTTGTTTTTTTTTCTCTTTCAGAGGTTCACACAAAAAAAGTGCGGAAGGTCCCTCCTGGCTTGCCGTCCTCAGTAAGTGATAGCATTCCTTACTCATTATTTCAGCTGTATTATTGCTGCTTCGAGTGTGTGTCGCCAGAGAAAAGGCTGCTGATGCTTCTGCATGTTTGGAATCGCTGAGTTGCTTCTGTAGCAGGAGAAATGTGCAAGTTGTTGAAAAGCTGCACACGTTGCCAGGTTTTTATGAATTTGTTGAGATGAAGATGATGGTGCTGGACACAAACAGCTGCCGGCTTTTTGTGGTTGGTTCCTGTTTTGGGGAAATCAAGTGGACGGTGTGGAAACTGGAGCCACATGCCAGAATAAATAAACTGACACTAGAAAAGACGTCTATTGTTCTAAATCAGCACAAAGAAAATGAAATTGACTGACAACATAAACATAATGACATTACAGTTTGCGTTGCTTAGCATCCATTTTATTAATGGATTCATAGATCCATTTGTCTGTGAGTTTTGATCTTTCTGCAGCATTTTAGAGCAGCACAGTCATGAGTCGGTCTGCTCTGGATGTTATCAAAGCAGGTTTGAAGGGACAGAATTCCCCACAAACATAAAGGTGTAGAAAAGCTGCATGTTTTGTCAGTTTGTTGAGATGAAGATGCTGGTCCTCTCGGTGCAGAGCTGGGCACAAAGAGCTTCTGGCTTTTTGTTGCCTGGTTCTGTTCTTAACAATCATCTGAAAATGTTTCATGAGAGAATAAACATCCGAGGTAAAAAACAAAGAAGGCTCCTGAATGAAAAAAAACTGATCTGAATTTGTAATGCACATACAAACACAGTAATAATAACTACCATGCTTTAGTATAGTTTCAGTCAGCCATAAGAACATGCTAGTGTTAACTGATTATTGGTTCACATTGTATGAAGACAAAAACATGTTCTGTGAAGACGTTTTACACGGTCAGAGCTGCACTCACAGGTCCATACAGGAAGAGTCACAGTTATCAAGAGAGAAAACAGGTATATCTGCTTACATCTACATTAAACCCTGTTATTATTTTTTTTATGTTTTTTTGGACCTCTTATAAATAATAAAAAAGGGGGGGCTCAAATTAAAGAGTTGCCTAAATGAGCGACCACAGGTCGATCCATGTTCCAAGTTGTTGAATCGAAACTCTTGCCAGTCCTTAAGCCCAGCGGCTGGTCGGAGGGTTGAAGGCTTAAACCTCAGTCAGTTCAAGGAAGACAAGCAAGAACATCCGTCCATCAGAGCAGAAAATACTGAAGAAACAGTCAGAAAACAGTCAGTCAAATGACAGATGGGAAAGCTCCTGAGAGGTGAGGATGTGCTGCTTTTCTCTGTTTCAAATCTTCTTTAGCTGAAAATCTTACTCTGAATATCAGATGAGACAAAATATGCATTTTGAAGATGTGACTTTGGGCTTTGAGAATTTAGGCTGGCGATCTGACCTAAAATTATTAGTAGTTGCAACCCAAAACAGATCATCCATGACACAAGCTGTTTTGTACACGATGTTCTTACTGTGGGCAAAACCCGACAGAAAAACATCACAAGAAAATCTGAAGATATAAAGATCGCTCTCTGATGGTTTTTTGTGCTTGTGGTTTCTCTTAAGCTGCTTGAATTGACATCAGCTGTTGTTCTGAGGCCTGGAGCTTGGCTGCTGTTTAAACCGGGGTGGGGGGGGCAAAACAGCAGACCATTTCACATGGTCTGAATTTTTTCACTTTTCATTTATTTTAGATTTTTTTCTACCTTTGTTGTTCAGATGCAGGTTGTAGTTAAACAGGATGATTTAATAGAACTGTACTGAAGCTTTTTAGAGCTCGTGTTGGTGTGTCGTCGTTGAGTTTTTTTATTGTAATTACAAACTCATTTTGGTTTTTTATTCTTTAGGTGATCATTGGATTATTTGTTGAGTTTACTGAAAATCAATTAGAGGGTCTCAAACTCTCCAAAATGTCTCTTTGTCCCCAGCTGCTTCTGTGTGACGATTTGCTGCTGTTCTGTTTCTCAGCTGGATTGGTGGGGGCACAAAAGAATGTGCGTATGTGTATGAAAGGATATTGATAATGTAAATAATTGGTGGTAGTGGCAGCGTTAATGCTCATTAGATTTATTTCTAATTTTGACTTTGAGTTGATTTACACGTGGAGAGTGTTTTTTTCTGTGGCTGACCTCACTAATCGGCAGTTAACGATAGCTGAATGTACGGCATGTCAGCCGCCTCTTTGGCTCGGCAGGAGTCCGCCTTTCTGTGGCCTCGGCCCGCTTTGTCCACGCTTCCTCCTCTCTTTCCTCTGCCTCTCTGTGTGTGCATCAGCCTTCAGAGGGAGGGGCAGACAAGGAAGGGGGGCAGGAGAGAAGAAGAAAGGTGTTAGAGAAAGAAAAAACGGAGAGAGGACAGTTTGTTTGACAGGTTGATGTTGGTTTTCATCTTTGTTTGTTTTATTTTTATGTCATGAGATGTTTCCCGTGGAGCGGAGAGTCTGGATGTCAACAATAGGAGCTGGTGCTTTATGTCGATACGAATTGAACATTTTTACATTTGAGAGCTGGGAAATGTATTAAATTCATTAAGGACAATTTATATAAGGTGTGTCGCTGGTTTTCTCTCAATCAAACCGATAAAAAGCAGAAGACGCTGTTTGATGACGTCACAAGGAAGCGTGAGATCGTTTATTTCATTGTTTAAAATCTATCTGACTGACTCGGGCAGAAATGTTCACAGACCAGGAAATGTATTTCAGTTTTATTCATGTAATGTTTAGTCATGTTTGCTGACTTCCATCTTGGCTTGCTGACTTGTTTCACTCCAGTCGTAAGCAACAAATGAAACCCACAATAACCTTAAATAAATTCAGATTTCTCTGTTTTTGAACCTTGTTGGAAACATCGGGCATAATGCAAGTACAAAACTCTACAAAATATGTAACAAATATATTGTTGTTTTTACACATTTTAATATGGAAGTGTTACACATTTTAATATTCTGGCACTTACACTTTTTTATCTAATATTTATTTGATAGATTTAGGATTTACGTTCAACATCAGATTTAAAAAGAGATTTCCTTTTTATGCCCTTGTAGAATTCAAGCTCATTACACACACAAGTGCTTTCTGTGAACCTGACCCATGAAGGACAAAAAGACAAAAAGAAGTTGTGCACTCAGACCCTCATGATTAGGAGGTTCAGGGTGTCTTTTTTCTGAGAGGAGGGATAATTGCAAATTCCTTTTGTTGTGTTAAATATTTATACATGACTTACAAATGATCTTTGCAGGGAACGCTGTTTTCCAAATTTTCTTTAACCTTGAGTTCATAGGTCACATTAATCAGTACTACACTTCACTAAACTGCGCTCACACCACACTGCCTTTGCATTTTACTCTGCACCTTTCAGGTGAGCACACCTACTCCTCTGTTCTACTGACCAGACGACTGTGAGGCAAAGTTTAAGAGGTATTTGCATTTGAAAAGCCAGGAAAAAGATGTGATCACACAAAAATAAACCCTGAGTGGTGAGTGGCTTCTTGAATGCACTTCATTAACATACAGACACGTGAGAGAAAGGGAGAAAAAAAGGAGGGGAATAACAGAAAAACTGGAGACTCTGGTGAGTCCTGAAGTGCTTTCAGTCAGGCTGAGCTGAACAAAAACACACTCACATACACATTACGGTGTCAGCTAGCTTTCGGCCACATCTGTACCGTTGCTTAAATGGGTGTTTGTGGCACAGATGTTTCAATAAAACTAATATCCTAACCTATTTTTGGGGTAGCTTTAGCATAGCTCATGGTGGGACGCAGGATGTCTGGACTGTATGCTTCTGGCAGACCTTGGACCGCCTCCCTGTGACTGCACTGCTGTCACACTGCTGTCTGACTGACCAACCAGTGTGATTATAAAATTGTTGTGCATCAGTTTTGTGGTGCAGGATTTGGATCTGTGTACTCGAGTTGCCTTCATGTCTGCAGCGCTCGCAGCCGTCTCCTCTCTCTGTTTTCACCTCTGTGATGTGAGTAATCCTGCCTGCATCCTCCCGCTCACATCAGTAGAAGAAAATGAGCGGAGGACCTCCTGCCTGTGAAATGGAGAGTTGGTTTGACGGCAGGAAATACGGAGTCACAAACACAAGCTTGTTGGCATGAGAATCAGTTTTAAGAGAAAGCAGAAGGGAGCTTTGTAGTTCAACCTGTCATTTTTAAAAATATGTTCTGTGTTTGATTTAGATTTCTCTAAATAGCACCAGAGGCTCTGGTCATGTCATGAGCTGGACTGAGCATAAAGGTCTAGTTTGGGGCCGTGTTTTTATTGTGAAAAAAAAAATTAGATTTGATTGCGTTTGGTGTTTGAATTATTTTTTTTGTTCACATCCAAACTTTAGGTAGGACTAGAACACTGAAACTCTTTGGCAAAACACTTGACAAATTTGACATTTTGATAATAAACTGACAATGAATATGGCAAAAGTATCTTTTGTATTGAGTTGACTGTACATGTATGGTCGCAGCGCGAGCAGGAGCAACAAGCAGCTGATGGAATATGAGTTTTAATTGTGCAGATTTATCATCATTAACAGAAATACAGGTTCAAAATAGGAGCTACAGTAACAGCTAAATAAATTGATCCATGTCAACATTATACATGAAGCAACCACTCCTGAAAAAATACATAATAAATCATATTCATACCTAATGGAAATTAATACAATTAAAAAATGGAGTAAGAGTAAATTGAGTTATTTGGCGTGTGCTACATAGTTTCTGACATTACTCTGTCCCTATGGGGCACCAACCCTCTTCTACCCATTCAGGTCCACATTACGATGTGCTCAAAACCTGTGGACATGAAATCTATTTCAAATTATTTTTTTTATTTTTCTCCTAAAACTCACTGCACACCGGTGCACCAAGGGACTGCCATAGTGCTGTGTTTTGCTTAAAAACATTAGAATAAAGTGGAGATGAACTCAGATGTAGATGTATTTCAGTTTTTAAGTGTGTGATGTAGTCTGAGAAGTTCCTGTTGTCTGCAGACAGTAGCAGTCATATGTGATAACTGCTGTGTTTCAGATCAGTAGAGAGACCCTGCATGAATCCCACAGTAAGTGTTGATGTTTTCTGTTGCAGATCGTCTCTTGTTGGTACTCAAAACTATAGGAAACAATAACACATGAAACTCACTCATTGTCACTGCTTTGCTGTAGAGATTAACCCTGTAACCCTGTCAGCTGCCTGTCTTTGACTCAGATCAGTCCCATGATAATTTTCCTCAAAGTTTTCTGTTTGTTGTTTGAGGCTCAGCATTCTGGTGTCTGGTCAGAAATTCCTGCTTCTCTCTCTCTCTTTTTTTTTCTCCCCCGGATGGTCCAGCCTCCAAACCTGCTGCCAACAGTGACGATGCTGAGGCTGAAACGTGTTTTCATTCCTATTCTCAGCAGCCGACTGAGCTGTTTCTCGTCATTTTTCATCTCTTTAAAGCCAATAATGTGATTCTGTACTCTTTAAATTCAGCATTTCTTTTATTTATTCAAGAAGGGTTTCATTGAGCTTGAGGCCTACGATTTAAAAATAAGTTTAGGGATTTTTTTCTGCTGTCTACATGATCTGTTTCTTCTTCTGTGTTTATTCAGCAGGAAGCACTTGTGTTAGAAAAACATTAGTGACGCTTCTGAAAATAGTTTCAGTGAAATATTTTGAATGTAGTTTGAGAATGAAAGACAACATTAAGCTGATTTGCTGAGTGATTGTATCCTTAAACAAAGCTTTGATTGAGTACATTAGCCTGATTGGATCCTGAGCACTGGTGCTGATTCAGACAAATTTAGGACATATCAGATTTCAGCAGCTGTTCAGTCTGAAATAC
>JAPZDZ010000011.1:3106913-3117240 GCA_029783805.1 Acanthurus tennentii
TTGTAACCGTTTGCAATGTTATTTTAGCGCCACTTCCTGAAACTACGGGAGCTGGCAAGGCTCAGACCGTGCGTGCGTTAATCGCGCGTTAAAAAATTAGTGCCGTTAAAAGGAGTTTGAGTTAAGGCGTTATTAACGCGTTAACTTCGACAGCCCTAAAAATGAACAAACATCACTTTTGAAATTCTTCTAGCACATCAGTCTAAGAGATCCTGTACAACCTGTTAAATGTTGAAATGTAAAATGAGAAGCCATTGAAATTCAAACTGTGATCTTAACCGTGTTCAGTTTTCTGAGACACTTGGCCTGATTTTAATGGATGGTTAGATGTGTGTGTACCTGCAAGCCATCAAAACCACACAGACTGGTCAGCTGCTCCTTTAATAAACTTTAACTCTACAAGGCTCTAACCTGGGACATCTGATGATCAACGTTATAAAAGAGGAGAGGACAGAGCAGGAGGAAACAATGAAGGTGGGGAGGAAGGAGCTGAGTAGAAAAAGACAGAGAAACAGGGAAAGAAGATTATTTAAGGAGGAAGTGAAAGAGGAAGGAGGAAATAAGAGGAGAAAACAAAGAAAAGGAATTGAAGACGCAAGGAGAAGAATCTGGAAACGAGTAGAGGAGTGTAAGTTGGATGAAAGGAAGGAGACAAATGGAGAGAACAGGGAGTAGAGGAGCAAACACAAGAAGAGGGCATAATAAAGAAGATGGAAAACAAGTGTAAAGGAGGAAACGACTGAAAGAAACCAGGCTAAGAAGGAGAGGAAAAGAGAAAACATTAGGAGAAAGAAAGGAAAGCGGAGAAAACGGAAGAAAGGTAGATGATTAACGGGAAAGGGGAAAACGCGAGGGAAAAGGGTAACATGGAGGTATAAAATAAGGGATGAAGAAGATGAGAAGAGAAAAAAGAAGGAGGTGTTAACTAGAGAGATGGAAGCTGAAAAGGGGAGAAGAGTTGGGAAGAAATGAGGAGAGGAAAAGAAGGAGAGTTGAACGAAGCGCGCGGTCTGAAAGCGGTGGAAAAAGTGAATATGCGGCTCAGTTCAAAGGCAGCCGGCTAACTGCAGCTCCGCGTGAGGGGGGGGGGGGGGATGACTTCCAGATTTACTGTGGAAAGTTGAAAGAGTGTCGGCGGCCGCGCGCGTGTCCGCAATCCCCTATGCATGTGTATATGTGCGTGCGCTGCGTTACATCCTCTTTCTTTACGTACATCTTCCGCGCTAGCGCTTATGTGTATGAGAGACGGAGAGAGCGGGGAAAAGAGATCGAGAGAGAGGGAGGGAGAGAGAGAGAGAGAGAAGGGGAGGGGCACCTCTCTCTCTCTCTCTGCCTACTTTGCATATTCCGCGTGCCTCGGCTCGGCCATATGGGAAAATGCAACTGAAGGAATTGTCGGCGGGGAAAAAAAACGCGCAGGCAGGAACACGCGAGCGGAGCGGCGAGAGTTTGAGATCATAACAAATCCAAGAAAAGTTCAAACAGAAGAAGAAAAGGAAGAAAGGTGGAGAAGAAGAAAAGGAAGGGGCGGGGGGAGCGTAATAAACCAAAACAGAGAGAAAAAGGGAGAGACACGCGGAGAGAAAAAAGGGAGAAATAGAGTTTTTTCTTCTTTCTGCGGAGGAGAGGAACGATGTATTGTGCATACACCATCCCCGGGATGACAGGCAGCTCACTGATGTACTACTACAACGGCAAAGCGGTAAGGCAGACTCTTCCATCCCTTCTTTCTCTTTTTCCTTTCTCAGAAAGGGTTTGGGAGTCAGACAGTGTAATAAAGAGAGAGAGAGGGAGGGAGGGAGGCAGAGAGAGAGAGAGAGGGGAGAAAGAAAAGAGGAGAGAGAGGAGGTGTGAAGGTGAAGAGTGTCGCTTTTTACGCACCAACTCGGTTCGCCGCCGCGCGTCAAAGTGCGAACGGACTGAGAACACTTTCTGTCCGTCTGTCGGGGTTTATTTTTGGAAAAACAGCGATGCTGTTGTGTTTCGGGGTGAATAAATGCGCGCGAGTGTGTAATTATGTGTGTGTGTGTGTGTGTGTGTGTGTGTGTGTGTGTGTGTGTGTGTGTGTGTGTGCATGTGCGCGTACATGTGTGTGTTTATGTGTGTGTGCGTGAAACGGGGAAAGTGACAGTAGCTGCTGTAAAGTGCCGTGGCGCTCTGAGAAGACGGTTGGACGGAGTCCTCTAAAATGTGATCAATATGCACGCGCTATGTGTACATGTGGGTGTGTGTGTTAGTGTGTTTGCGTTGGTGTCACACCTCTACAATTAGAAAAAAGGTCCCAAATGTAGCGTTTCTACTGTTTGTCCCCCGCATTTTGCGCATCGGACGCTGTCAGATTCAGCTTGAAATAATCCGCTTGCGGTTTATATCTCTTTTTTCTGTCGTTTATTTCAAATTTTTTTAAATGGACGTAAATGCGAAAATAGGAGCCTTACTGTCGAATTGAATTGATGCTTTTTTTCTCTTGGGCAAAGTGCCGCATGTTTTTAGGGATCTTTTTCTATTTTTAATTTCTATCAAATTCACATGAATTGTGATTTTTTTTTTTATTGGTTTATTTTTCTGTAGTTTAGCCTAAAATTTTGTAAGTAATTTCGTATATTAGTTATGTATATTTATGTCATAACCTCAAAAAAACTGTTTTAAAAGCTAGAAAATAAGTATTTTATATTCTGTTCTATTCTATTAAATACACATTTTTCTTAATTATCAGTGTGTTAAATACATGATGATTTTCTGCTATTGAGTATGCTATTTTTAATCTGTTTCATGGCATTAAGGCAATAAAAATGCAGCAAATTTTAAAATTAGATTGAGGTCTATCAGTGTCAGTCATCAATATGTGTCTCTGTGTATTTATGCACAGTGCTTATAAATGCCATATCTGACAATAAGCCCTCACGTATCATGTTTCAAACACTGTTTCAATACAAAAAGGAAAATACATCTGAGAGATCCATCTACCAAGTATGAAGCTGTCTGACCTCCTGTGAACCTGTCTGTCTTTCTGTCTGTCTCCCAGTAACCCCCACCTGTAAAACACCAGTAACAGAGTGAAGTGATTTAGAGGGAGGATGTTGGGGGTTGAAATGAAGGCTAGAAATGAGAAACAGGGTCTAAAGCAAAGTGAAGGTGAATGATTTTCACAGGTGTTTGCGTGAAAAAGCAAGAATGTCTGCAAGATGCAGGTGCAAATGAAGATGGAAGGCTGGTATTTTCTGCAGATCCACCTGTCAGTGAACTGTCTGTCCCCTGTCTGTCTGCCTTTGTCTTTGTCTCACCTTTGACTCTTAATTGTTGCTTCATGAGTTTAAAGAAAAGAAGGAGAAAATAAAGAGGAGATGGCAGCCAGTACGAAGACAAAATGAAAGCAGGAAATTATTCTTTAAAAAAATTTTGTCTAAATGAAAAAAAAATTCCCATCATATTAGCAAAAATACAGATTTCAGATGAATAGTATGTTCAGACTAGCCTCTTGCAGGCCTGTTGAAATGGATCATCAGTAAAACACATAAAACGTAGCTGTGAATATTTTTCTACAAAAATAAGAATATTCATGTAAACACACAGCAAGCAGATATTTAACTACCATTTTATTTTATTTTTTTATAGAAAAAATATGATTAGATTTTGTAGAAAAGGTTTTAATGGGGCCACTTGGTGTAGTTTTTACATGTCTGTCACCTGCATTTCTGTACTGTTTATAAACCCGATATGATTTTTTTGTGGTTTCATTAATTTTTTTTTAAAGTTTCTTGAATTTATGCTGTCTTTATAATGTTTGTTTTTGTTTACCTATATGTGAAAATACTGAAAAAATTACTGATGTTTTGATTTTTTGTGGTTTGGCAAAATCAGTAATCTGTGTCCAGATGTTTTTTAGCTGATGTGACCTGTGCAGCTGTAAACAGAGCCTCTGTTGTTTGAACGCTGCCACACCAACAGTCGTCCTCTGTCTTCTTGGAGCCTGTTGGGTCTCTGGCATCCATCCGGCTGCCGAGCTTTGGCCCCGCGCTGTCGGCCAGCGGCTCCGGAGCCTTATGCTTTTTGTACATGCTCTCTCCCTGTAGTTTAGGGCCTTCTTTGTATCTCGGCAGCTTCGTTCGGAGCTGGAGCTCTTAAGTTCGGCGATGCCACGGGGCTCGGCGTGGCACCGCTTTGTTTGGCGGCTGGCTGCTGGATGGCACATTGTGCCGACGGTCTTGATCCGATGCCAAGTTCCTTTCCATCTTCAATGTGCCCCCCTGTCTCACTCTGCCTGTCTGTGTCACAGCTTGTTTACACCCGCCGTCCACTGACAAAAAGAGAAAACACACTAATAAGAGAATTGGAATGATAAAATGATGCTGTTTATCTTGGTTGTGTTCTGGCCTGAGCTGACTGCTTTGGAGGTGTTTTGGTGCTTCTGTGGTGGTGTGTAAGCACATTCAGTCTGGTGTGTGTTATGGAGGCAGAGAAGTGGAGTGAACGAGTGGAAACTGGGGCAGAGTGATCAGGTTTGAGAGAAGAGACAGAGAGGCTCGGACAGATATGCTGCAGCAGCAGCGGGCTGTGGCCCGGCGAGACCAAACAGTGAAGAGGCTGAATTGGGGCTTTGGTTTGAGGAGAGAGTGGGGGAGGGCGTTAGGGAGAGAGGAGGAGGGTGAGGGCCGAGGCCTGAGCTTCGGTTAGCGGCTGTCGGCTCGCTAACTTAAGCTCCAGCGGCTTAATGAGGCAGCAGAAAGCTCAGTTAAAACAAAAGGCCTCATTTAAAGCCGGCCGGGCCAGCCGGCTATTGTTATGCTAACACAGCATTTGAATATTCAGTAAGTTTTAATTAGGAGAGTCCTGAAGCAGCCTGCCAAAATCCTGCAGTCTCTCTCAATGTGCAGCTACAGGAAACACACACTTTAAACACTTGAAACAGTGATTCTGTTGGTCTGCAATTTATTTTGCGTTCTTCGCTTTTCTGAGACAAACAGCACTCAGATTGTGAGAAGATTTAAACTGATTATATATTGAATTTGTAATTTTTTTAGTTAAGGTTCCCTTATTAAAGTTGTATACAAAATACTGCCTACTCTAAATTTTTAATAAAATGTTTTAGTTTTTATGTATATGAAAGGGAATTTTTCAAATTAATTTTTTTAAATACAAGTACATTCGTTATAAATACATTCCAATTTCTTTTTTTTGTTGTTCATTTTTTTTTGTTCAATTTTTTTTCCTTTACTGACGAACAGCAAAAGCCACAGTTTTAAATTATGAGTCTAGAGGCGATCAAAGGTCAAGGCCAAACTGTCCTGATAAAATTCCTGCATTGAACAAAAAAAATATTTTTCCATGTAAACATTGTCTTGAATTTTTTGTAGTATTTATAACTTTTTTTTCCTTAAATAGAGTTAAATCTGAACACTGCAAGCAAGGAAGCAGAAAAAAACAACTGTTTTCACTCTTTTTAAACAATGAAAAGGCTTGAAATGACAGAGAAGATACAATGATTGCAGTGTTATGCAATGTCAGTGTAATGAATCAGCTCATGGATGCATTTTAAAATGTCTTCAGATAAAAATATTAAAATGACTTAAACTACAGAGAGAAGCTTTTCACGCCTGCAGCAGTAAACATGCAAATGAGTGTGTTTTTGTGCATTACCGCTGTTGTCTAATGGACAGACGGTGCATGTGATTGACAGCATGGTCTTTTCTTTTACGTTGCCTTTTTGAACGTGCAAGCATAAAATATTAGTGTATTTTTCTCATGCTCATATGCATGTGCGGTCTGTGCATGAGGAGTGAATACACACTTGAAGCAAGCCTAGTGTGCATGTGTGTGTCTGTGTTTTGTCATTGTGAAGCAAGTGTGTGTGGACATCCTGTGCTCAGTAGGCTGGAATTAGAGCACAGCGTGTTATGCAATTATAACTTTATAAATAGACACATTGTGTGTCTGTGTGTGTGTGTGTGTGTGTGTGTTCGTGCAGGCCTCTATCTCCATCTGCTTGAGTTCTTCTGTTTGAACAAGTCAAAAAGGAGATTTTATTGTGCGTTTATGTGTTTTTGTGTATTGATGTGTCATTCGCATGTCCTTCCTTTGTGTACAAACATAAATGTTGTTTTATATGTTAGCCATTTCAGAGCGCCTGTGTGTGTTGAATTTTGTAAAGGTGTGTTTGTGTTACAGCATGCTCCTTTTTCTCTTGTTTTAAAGATGCTGAAAACGTGTCCCAGTCGTTGAGAAGTGTGTCCTTGCAGTTTTTTACAAAATCAGTTTTGAGGTTGAACCTTTACCTTCAGCAGTTAGTTCAATAATGTATTTATTCATTTATTGTTAAAAAGTGTCTACTTTTCTTCATAAATAATAAGAAAATTCTTTAACACTGAAAAGAAATATAAGTTTATATGCTTGTGTGTATTCCCCTTTTGCTCTGGAGGATCAGTGTGCCATTGCTGTGTGTTTCTGAGCACTTTCATACACTCTCCTGAACCTTCTTCTATACAATGATTAATACATTTATGTGAGTGTATGTTTGTATGTTAAGTGCCGACCCGTCTGAAGGGTCATTCCCTTTTCCTCCAGTGACTTTAAGTCTGTTGTGTGTGTGTATGCGTGTGTGCATATGTGTGTGTGTGTGTTTGTGTGTGGGAGTGGGTGCGTGTGTGTGTGTGTGTGTGTGTATTGTCCAGGCCGGTTAGAGCCTGACACACCATTCAGGCTTAAACTTAATCCCTCTGCATCAGATTAACTGATACTGATGCTGCTGATACACGCACTGATACACAAAGAACTGCTGATACACACTCACACACACACACGCTGAAATCTTTGTAAAGTACACTCTTTTTTTTTTCCAAACAGGAAGTAGGTAAAACATAGGAATGATGTGGTAACTTACCCTCTAAGGTCATGGTAATCTGTGTCACAGAGGTGTGTGATGCTGATCCTTTGCCTTTGTTTGTTCTTAAGGGTGTGTTGTAATTTTGAATATGTTTACAGTGTAAAATTAATTTCTCTTTTCTGATATTAAGGTAGTCATTTTAGTCAACTGAGAAATTAAAATATATATTTTTTTTAACAATTTTTGAGGGTTTATCAGAATCCAGTTAGACTTTGCAAGAACTATGCAAGAAATCATGATCTTTTTCATCTCTAGAAATTTTTACTTTTTTTCTAATTATTTAACCATTAATTCAAAACAAAATCCAACAAATCAATACTAACAAATTACATAATTTATTTATGTTTGGTGACATGCTTTTTTTTTTTTTTTAACCCAGCCAATTGCCGATGAAGAGCTGATGCACCGTCTCTTCATATGTCACACATACATACAGCCTTTGTATGCATTCATGTTGTGAATTATAGTGAAACTTCTCTCTTCTTAGGTTTCTTATGTTTCTGCTCTTCATTACTAATATATGAGAGAGGGTAATTAGCAGGTCATTAGTGATGTCATAGTTGTCACATGTTTGAAATATAAATGTCAGAGTGGCTGCTGATGAAGGGCTGATGTGTTGTGCTAATGACACGTTTTCCTGTTTAATCTTGCATAAAGGTGTAAGATTACTTTTAGTCATATGGACGTGTTTTGCATATAATTATGCTGTGCATGTGCTTTATATATTTTTGTAATGTAATCTGGTAGATTCTGGTTCTTTTGCTGCAATTTTCTGTATGTTGTCAAGCTGCAGTGCTAAATTGAGGTTCATCTTTTACTGTTTACTGCTTTTTTAATGTGTGATTTTTAGGTCGGGGTTAATGCAGCTTCAGTCTGTGTCGTGTTAAAATGTGGCTGTGAGATTTAAATGATGCATGATGATTCCAATTATCTGAAGGAAAAAGGCAACGTCAAGTTTATTCTATTTCTTTTTTTCCAAGTTAACCTGCAGTGAAAAGAGTACAGATGTGTCTTAAATAGAGGCACGTCTGTTGGGTCTCTAAACATTAAAATTTGAATATTTTAAATTTTATCTAATTATGTTTCTTTTTGTCACAATTGATCAGATTTTCAAAACAGGCTTCACAAAAACTTAACATACCTTTTTTGTAAAGAGATGGTTGTCCAACTCTTAAATATAGTGCTTATCAAATTTCAACATCTTTGTATTAACTTAAACCTTTTATGCAAATAACCTCTTTGTCAATCGACAACGAATTACAGAGACCTCAATGGCTACGATGTATTTTTACAAGCTTTACATATGTTCTGAGGTGAAAAATCCAAAACATTTTTAACCTAAAATACATTTATCTAAATAATCCCGGACAGATCATTTGATCCATATATATGCCATATGCACAGTGTATTTTCATTTTAAAGATAAACCCCATGTGGGCCTCAAAAAAATGCCTTTAACATTTAATCAGAAAAAGTCTTAAACTGAAGGTAAAGAGGTAAAATATAACAAAACAAACTATTATTTTTGAAATTCTACAAGAAATTCTTTAAAATAATACTACATGTAAAGCTCGTTCTCACAGGATGGCAAGATGTTAAAATAAATACCAAGATATTTAAAGCTGGCTCTGAGTTTTCTGGGTTTTTTTTAAATTGGCATTATTTCATCAACACTTGACTGCCTGTGCAGTCGATCAGTGATTTTTCTGTTGATGCCTACCATTATATTTATAGAGCAGACTATTTCCCTTTGTTGTTTGTTGATTGATACTGCTCTGCTAAATCTGTCCAAAGCTCTGTTACATTTATTTATAATTTTTCTTGGAAACCGTCTATAAAGCCTTGCAGTGATTTTTCTGGCACCTTGAGTAGCATGTGTAATGTACCTGAATGTGACTGGGATTTGTCAAAAACAGCCGAATTCAACGCAGGATCTGCTGTATTTCATTGATAATATGCAGCTTGTTTTACAGAGACTCTGGTCACTTTTTCTCTTGCTGACTTTATAAAGGTCGCAGCTGCCAAACTGATGCGCATGCATATCTCACACACACACACACACACACACACACACACACACACACACACACACACATAGTCCAACAGTGAGTCATCCGTATGTGTGTGTGTGTGTGTGTGTGTGTATCCCATAAGGGAAGGTGGACTGTAGCAGAGCAGAATGGGTCGGCATTCTTTGGATAGCTGGGAATTTCCACCCTGACCTGTCCACAGGAAGAGAAGCTCTGTGTCTCTGAGTCGCAGGTTTGATTCCTGGTGCCTGACTGATTGTCTGCCAGCCTGATCAAACCTCTCAACATCAAGGTCAGCTGGCAAACGTGGACAGGCAGAAGCAGCAGTAGAGGACAGTTCATGTATCTGGTTGGCTGGCTATGGATCCACTCAGACCACAGAGGCCTTTTAGCTGCTCACAAGCCCTCTGGCAGCCATATTGGAGGTTTAGAGACCTTGATGCCAGTGACTGTGACTTGCTGATTGGCTGCCTTTGATGATGTGTAACCTTTACTGATGAAAAATAGTCATTTAATCACTGAAAAACCACACTGATGTATGTTTCTAAGACAGATTTATTGTCTAGCATTTAAAATATCTAATAACTAAGCTAAAGCTCCGGCTGGTGTAAAGCTATCAAGTAGTGCAAGTAGTTTGAATTAAGTGCTGCTCTTCTACTGCACTTCAGTCATGCTGGTTTTGCTATTTTGGTTTTGGTTTGAATGAATGGAAAAGAAATGGAACATCAATACTCTCGGTAACATTAGAAGAGGCTACATAACTACATGTGGCTGCTTTGTGGATGCTATTGTTATATTTAGCTGCATAGCTGGTATGCCAGTAATATTTGAAGAAAGTCATTTATTTTTTGAGAGTTTTCTTTATTGAAAACTCTTGAGTGTATTGGTAGAAGCAACACGTTTGTAGTACACAATTTTTTCAGCGTTTTAGTTTGACTTGCACTCAGCTACAATATCATAATATATTTCCAGTTTTTCAATTTTTTTAAGCAGTAAACAGAAAATTGATGTAGTTTCCCAAACTGTTAAAAAACACTGTAGTTTTTGAATAAACACTTCACTCCGTTAACTCTTTCTGCTGTGTAGCTGCCGCCAGTCAGACCATCACTTTTGTTACTGTTAGCTTGGAGGAGCGCTAATTTTCAGTGGTGGATTTGCTTTTTTTCCCAGTGTATGTTTGTGTGTGTGTGTGTGTGTGTGTGTGTGTGTGTGTGTGTGTGTGCGTCTGGATATGTGTGTGTTTGTGCTGACGCCTATTCTCATATGTAGGCTAGTAAGCACAAGCTTCACAGCAAAAGGCAAGCTTAAGTAAGTTAACATTTTTGGCTAGAGAATAAAGAAAAGCTGTGTGTGTGTGTGTGTGTGTGTGTGTGTGTGTGTGTGTGTGTGTGTGTGTGTGTGTGTGTGTGTGTGTGTG
>JAPZDZ010000011.1:3163019-3185705 GCA_029783805.1 Acanthurus tennentii
CGGAGAGAAAAGACAGAGGCAAATAATAAATAAGGGAGCAAACAGACGAATGGACAGATAGATGGGGGACGCGCATGCATGCAAGCCGGTCGACATTTTGTGATATTTGCACGCAATGAGAGGGGAGTTTGGCATGTGGTGGGCAAGACCTTGCTGTCAGCCAGCTGGATTAACAGATAGACAGGGATTTGGTTTTGAAAACAACTTTATTTACACTATTGTTATAATACATTACGTCAGAGAAGTCAAAGCACACAGTTAGGACCATGTATTTCAGTGACACTTTAAAAATATTCATACAAACACATCACATAATCTAAATCTAACACTAAACGTCAAGTTTTCATCCAGGGCCGAGCAGATTAGATTAAAATGGCATCGCTGTAGGATGATAAAATCATTAAACCATTTCATAGGTCCATAAATTTTAAATTAAAGTCAACACAGGCTCTAGCCATCAGCAGTGACTAGAACAGGCCGATATCTTCACGACCATCCCTGTTTTCTATTTCATTTTTACTCTTGACAAACCGTCCGTCTGATCCACACTAAAATTAAGATTTTGTCACCTTCACGGCATTTCACCCAGTCTTAAAATAAAGCTTGGGACCAAGTTTTCATAAAATATCTAGAAAACATTTTTCCCTAAAAAGAGGAAACTCTTTATTCCTGCACACTTGTGTTTTGTTTGGTAAACCTAAGGCAGGTTCTGTACAAAACGATGTTGTTTCCTGTCCTCTCAGATTAATGACAATGACATACTTAATTGTTGAGTACTACTTTGAGAATGGCCATGTCATCTTTAGCTGCATGAAAGAGATCTATAGCTATCATCTGTGCAGATGACTGGCCAATGTGTTGCCTAAAGTACATCTATGTGCAGTTCAGCTCATTAAGTGAAAATGCAGAAAGTTTAAAGTCAATAAGTTAATAAGTCAATGAGTAAAATTGCAAGTCAGCACTGTCTGTGATAATGGACAGCAGCATGAGGCGATCCGTCGCTCTGCCACATTTAAACTCAGCGTCTCTTGTCTTCACCATGCTGTTTGGAGGAGCATCCTCCCCTGCTGCTGCCTATGTCTTCGATGAGGCTGTGACAGAGGAAGCTGATGACTGCAATGAGAGCTGCGTGACTCCTCTCCTTACACTGCAGGCCCGGACTTATCAGTCACTTGTCCCAGAGAATAATTTTTTAAAAATGTGATATGAAAGACTTTTATATTTAGGGTTCCACCACTGTCATTCAGCACACTGCTGCTCAAAACTCAAAAACATAATATTTATATTCCACCTTATCATTTACAGTAAACACATTTAAATATCTATCACGATTCATATCGAGCCACTGTCCTGCTGATTTGTGAAAAGTGTGGAGCTCAGTAAAAGGAGGGTGAGAGAGAGAGACTGTTTTGAACCACAGGATGCCACGAGAGAGCTGGCATCACACACAGATACACAAGCACGCACACACACATGCGTACACACACATAAAGAGAGCCCATCTTGTGCCAAAACAGTGAGTCCCTGCTGGAAGCTGCTTGGTGCTCTGGGAATTAGAAATCCCACAATTAAACATATGGGCATTAAGATAATTGTCAGTTGTTGTGCTGTCGTGTGCACGTGTGTGTGTGTGTGTGTGTTTGTGTGCGTCTGACAGATGGATAGGATTCAGCCAAGCACACACAAACACTCATGCACCCTTACAGTATTTCTCTGAATACACACACGCTAAAACAAAAAGACACAGTAGAGTTTACAAAAACTGTAAATATACATGTCAGACATGCAGATTTGAACCTGGACTGAAACACACATGCACACAAAAACATACATAAATACACACAGGATGCACACAAGCACAGGCAGTTGGAGGAGCAGAGTTGTACTGTACTGGATAATGGAGGGAAAAAACATCGCAGTGGGATGGTGTGTGATTGTGCGTGCATTTGTGTGCGTGTGCGTCTGTGTTTGTTAGTATGAGTGTGTGTGTTTCAGAGAGAGACAGATGGAGATCCTCGGTGTCTTAGAAAGGCACAGGATGCCCTCAGCAGGCCAATCACAGAACTACAACATCTGGAGGAAAAAGAACAAAATAGAAAAGAAAGACAAAGAACAAAGACATGTTTGTCTTTTCTTATTTGTAGACCATCCAAGAGTTAAATTTACCTTCTCCTGTTGATTTTCACGAATATCTCATGAGTTTAATTATTTTGTTATGTTGAAGAGTGACATTTTTCTTCCTCTCCTCCGGTGTTCTCACAGTGGAATATATACAAATATAATTAGTTACACTTGCTTTTAGTCTTGTAATACTGTGTTGGCTGAAGAGCAAAGAAATATCCAAAACATAAAATAATCGAATAATCCCAGTCAAATTTCTCTGAGTAATGAATAAATAATTAATGGTAATAAAAGTAATCATGGAACTTATTGTAAAACAACTTGCAACTATTGAGTATTTGAAATAAGTCAAGTCACTTGTGTTTATCGTCTTCGATGACCTCAACCCATAGCTCTAATAAACTCTGTGACAAAATAATTAAAACAGCATTTTCCTGAAACCGTGGTTTAAAAGAAGAAGCGCTTTGTTTTGTTTTCTGCATTATTTTAAAATAAAAATAGAATTATAATTAAAAACAAGCTAATAGTCCATGGGATTCAGAGACATCAGAGTCCAAAGCAGCATGAAACCATCAATGCCGATCTGAAACACATTCACACATCTGGACTTTAGATTAGAAAATTAGAGGTTAGAATCTGAGTCATTGTTGTGTTTGTGTCACACTGAATCTGAGCAACGGTCGCTTTCAAATAAAAACATTTCTCTCTCTCTCTGTTTTGCAGGTGGGCTCTCACAGAGAAGACGGCAGCGGCGTGGGCACCTTGCGTGCAGGACACTCAATGGCAGGTCAGGTGCCGGTGCCTCAGCTGCCCGTTCAGTCAGCCACCTCACCAGACCTCAGCCAGCCCGACCCGTACCGCGGTAAGACCCTTACAAATGTGGAGCCGGATCTGAGCTTTCTCAAATTCTTTGTATTTAAACGGATACAGATGACAAGAAAAAGAATCTCCACTTTTTTTTTTAACAATGACCAAAGAACAAAAAAATGTCAGTGGTTGACAAAATGTATAACCTGAAGTCCAATACCACATAATAATAATAATAATAACAATAATAATAATAATAATAATAATAATAATAATAATAATAATAATAATAATAATAATAATAATAATATTAAAGAGAAAGAGCCCTAACCCAAGGAAGAGAAAAGTAAAAATTGATATTTACAGTAGCAGATAGTGAACAAAAAATCCTGAAATGCAAAAAGGAATTTAAAAGAATAAAGATAAAAAATGAAATGAAAGGGAGGCAAATGAAGAGAAAGAGGACACACATTTTCTCTCCATGGCTATTATGATCGGGAAAATAATAATCTGGTTTTATGGAGAAAGTAAGTTAAATTAAGAGCATAAAAAACACAAGAAAAAATATGAACAACAAAAGAAAAAATAATGTTTTCAATATCCAGCATTAACAAAGAAGCAAGAAATCTAAAGAGAGAAAAGTAAAAGACCAGAAAGAAGAAATTGAGTCAAAAGGACAAAATAAAAAAATAAAAGAGGAAGAGTTATGGTGAAAAATAATTTAATAATGCAATACAAAGAAAATGAAAGGGAACAGAGGTAAAAAAAAAAAAAAAAAAAAAAAGAGAATAAAAAAGGAGAACAAAATTTTAAAAAGATGGTGAAATTTATGAAAGAGTCCCAGAACAAGAATCAGAGAAGTTGAGACAGAGTTCAGTGGAATCGGGGCTTCGGGGTGATCAAGGCACACGCGTGTCGCTGGCAAGCCTTGCCTTCATGCCCGAGCGGTAAAAGCCTAACGAGGAGGGTAAATAAATACAGTATGTGTGATATGAATATGGAGAAGGAAAAGTGTATATGAGCGTACTGTGGAGAAAATTAGCCCTGAGCTCGTTTTTAAAGGCTGAAAATGAGCCGGCTGGCAGCAGAGTTCAGCCAGCGGCAGCCTGAGCCAAGTGTGTAATGAGGTGAGAGAGAGAGAAACACACACACTGAGGCAGAGGGAGAAGTTATTCCTCACACACAGAAACACACACACACACACACAGGCTGTAAATAAAGGCTATTAAATGTTTTTGGCAGGAAACACAACTCAAATATTAGTAGCAGAGTTTCGGTTTCCTCCTCTTTGAATTTTAAAATAATTCTTCACAGTGAAAGTTGGTGTTATATTGGTAGTATATTATGTTTACATTAAGATTTGACTTTTTTCCACTTGTCTCAAAACTGTTTTATGTCCTTGCAGCTGGCTGGGTGTTCTCCTTTTTTTATACCTGATCAGAAACTTGTTATATTACCGACATCATTACAAAACATTAAAACATGGCAAATGTCTGTAAATCATGAGGCGTGAAATCATCCATTTTGGGCAAAACTCCCTAGAAACTGGGCTGGCAAACTATTTTTTCTAGTTTGTAAACTAGAAGTAAATGTATGTAAAGTTTGCTGTGAAACAAAATGATGTAATATTTGTGCCAATACATATTTAACAAATTTGAATTCTAAATGAAAGGCCACGAGGAGGAAAAAAATTTTTTTTACCACCAGAAACGTAGTTGGGTCAGAGATGAAGGAGTCCGAGCAGGTCAGACTTGCTGCCCTCAGTGCGTGGTCTTCATGTCTCCTCCAGTGTCAGTCTGTGTCTGTCTGGCTTCAGTCACATATTCAGAGGCAACAAAGTCACTTTTCACAGTTTGAAGTTTTTTTTAAATGCGGCGGTTGTGTGAAAAGAGACACGCACAAACACACACACAAACCAAACACAGGCCGTCACTCAAAGCTGCACACAAAATGCCTCCAGTCAGGCAGACGGGGATTCAAAATGGCCGACAGTTGGTAGCTTGTGTGAGTGCGTGTGTGTGTGTGTGTGTGTGTGTGTGGGAGCAGAGCGGAGTGTTTTGTGTTGACTGAGAAGTTGGCAGCGTCCCAGTGACGGATCCATACAGACGTCAAATAAAGACTGCACTGTTCAGCTGAGGAGAGAGGCAGATCGAGGCTACACAGGCTCCACGTCTGTATCACTGCTCTCCCAGGCGGCCATCTTGGAGGTCAATTGGAGAATTAGCTGTGTTCAGACACACCTGATGCTGCTTTCAGATTACGTTGGCAGAAGAGGAAGAATGGGAAACCCTGGTATATTCTAACTCAGGAATGTTCAGTCATTTCAAGTCTCAGGCAGCTGTTAGTATGACATTTGTAGAGGTGAAATAACAGCCAACACAGATAAAGTGTGCAGCGCCTTTTTAACTAACTATATTTATAGCATTAGAGTTTATTAGATTGTATTAAAATTAAATAAATGTATTTAGATGAAGCTTTACGGCCATTTTGGCGATTCTGTTACCACTCATGTGGTTCTCAGGCTGGGGGGGTGCAGTTGTCAGACATGATTGATAAGACCACTTGGAGTTATAAGCTGATGTAAACTTTTTTTTTTCCCACACAGATGCTTGTAATAACGGTTCATAAAACATGGCAGCTAAATCAAATCCATATTGTATTTGTAAGAAGAAACTCCAGCCCCGAGGTTAATTCACTGACATTCTGGGCTTTTAAACGTTGTTTCTTTTTTCTTTATTAATCTTGTGGTAAAACATTCAATTATCTTCAACCTCAATTCCTGAAAAGTTTAGAATCTGCACAACCATGTAAACCAAACCAAATAAAACAGAAAGTGGTAATCTGCTAATCCCACACATATTTTATGTTTTACTTCTCTAACTTTATGGATTTTTGTGAACATATGCTCGTTCTATATGTTATAATCAAAACAGAGGACCGGGATCATTACTGGATGTTTTTGAAATTTCCTCTGGTAATCAGGTTTGTTGATAACAGGTGGGAGGAGCGTGACAGGTGTAAAAGGTTCTTCCTGTGAGGCTCTGGAGTTATCACGCCATGATGGGGCGAGTTCGTCACTTTAACGAACTCACAGGACTGCATGAAGGGTGTCACTGACTGGGCTCAGGGACACTTGGAACAGCAGTTGTTGGTCAACAACAATTTGTCTGCAAACGACTGCTCTCTGTTTTTAGTTGTGTCACAGCGTCCCAGCTCTTTGTGTTCAGGGTTGTATGTGCACCTTCCAACCCCCCCCTCTCCTTTCTCCCGCTCCTCATGCAGCCCTGTCCGGAGGCCTTCAGGGCCAGAGCACGTCCTCCGTCAGCTCGGAGATCAAGTCTGAGGATGAAGGAGACGAGAACCTCCTGCAGGACGCGAAGCCCCTGGACACGAAGAAGGAGGACCCCGACAGCAAGGAGCTCAAAGCTATTGATAGGTCAAGATCTAGGTAACCCCGCCTACCCTCAGACGTTCGCTTCCATCAAAAATCTAAGCTGGGCTGGGACATGCGTTTTCACAAAACACCCACATGCTCAGAGACTTTCCTTGTTCAAAGCTCAGTAGGACAGAAACCACTGAAGGTGTTCCGCTTGGATTTGACAATCTGTTTTCTTAGATACAAGGCAGAAATGAACATGTGATCCTTTAACATAAAAACCAGGAGATTGAGCCTTTTTTTTTAGAAAAATCCAGAGATTTACTGAAAAAGAGACCCTTGTCTCACTTCCTTTATATGTCTCATGATCATATCTTGGGATATTGAGAATGTTTTGACATTTTGGCATTGCTACCTCTGCCTAATTAATTATCTAAATACTTCCAACATTGGGCAGCAGCCACAAAACACACAAGTCAGTGTTCAGCTGTGATTGATTACTCTAATAATACAAAGAAAAGATACACAAGAATGAACGACAAAAGGAAGTACTGTGAGCTGTGAGTGTTTTGGGAACCAGCCTCTGGACTTTGATGAAGTGACCAAGTGTGATGAGAAGCAGCTAAATACATCAGTGGACACAGAGACTTCTTGAACATGAAATGTATCCATCAGGCATCTCTCTCTTTGACATGGTCACTGTTGATCTTTGTGAGCACAGAAAGGGCTGTAAACACAGAGAGAGGTTCCTCGTGGACACCCCCGCTTGATCCCCTCAGTCTCTCCATGGTCTTGAGCCTGGTTTTAACTGTTTCTCACACAACAGAGTAGAGCCCACGGTCAATATTCTCAAAGAAGTGTCGCTTCACATTAAGGACTGGAAAATCAACACCAGCAGAAACACTGAACAGTGAATATTCTTCCTGTTGGTGAAAAATACAAAGTTTTTTTTTACATATTGGACCAAAAGGTTTAAACTGAAGGTCTAAAAAAGATCTAAAGAGTTGGTTTTAATCACAGTGTTGATTTCCCATCCTGAATGCAGCTGAGCAGCCTTCAGCCCTCCAGTGAGATCTTTCACCTGGAGGGCGACTAAAATCAGAAACATTTGGATCCCACACCCAGAGATTTGTAAATGATGGTGGCGGCCATTATTTTGTGATAATGTTGATGATGGTGATAATGCTGCATATGCTTTTGATGATAGGGATGAGAAATGCTGCCCGTCCTGTGTTACGGGGTTTGGGAACGTATCATCATTTAGCGAACTCATCGGCAGCTGGTTGTCAGCTCTTCTTTGTGCCCATGGTCACCTTATTGGCCCTGTTGTTAGCCCTCAGGCTCTGCACCCTAGACGTAGGCTTAATTCACCTCAAAGTCTGTTTACCTGCTCCGATAAAAAAGAAGAAAGTATGTTTTTGCAGTGAAGTCATTTATATCACTCTGTAAACAAACGGTTTCTGCTGACAGCTGTGGCAAAATCAAAATACCCAGAATGTAGTACCGTATGATGTCGTTTCCCAAACCCTGATCCTTTTGATTTTGTCAGCTAATGAATTATCTAATAAAGGTCAGCAACATCCAGCATCCACTGCAGGTCTGTATTGAAATGAGCCTCAACATCAAGTCACAGGAACTGAGCTCTCATCCTCAAATCACTTCCTTCCTCCTCCTTTCTTACCCTCATTCCCTGCTTCCTCTTTCCTTGTTGCTCCTGCTTGTACTCACTATTGGTCACCATAGCAACAATGACGACGAGGACCTGTCCCCGGAGCAGAAGATGGAGAGAGAGAGGGAACGGAGAATGGCCAACAATGCGCGGGAGCGTCTCCGTGTCCGTGACATCAACGAGGCTTTCAAGGAGCTGGGCAGGATGGTCCAGCTGCACCTGAAGAGCGACAAACCTCAGACCAAGTTGCTGATCCTGCACCAGGCCGTGGCTGTCATCCTCAGTCTGGAGCAGCAAGTGCGAGGTCAGTCTCATGTAATTCCTGCCTTTGACCTCGGTGACCAACACCAGGTTGGTTTGGCTTTATCTTAGTTTATTTTTATTTATATTTGGAAATCATGTCAAGAAAAAAAACTCCCCAACCCAGTTATGAACATATTATTCTTTCAACTGACATCATTATCAATATTCCTTTCTTTATAAAGTCATGCTGTGCAGCTCAGCTATGAACTTTGGACTAGTGAAGATTTCAAAGATTCTGAGAATGCAAAACATTTTTCTCCTATTTAGAAGGTAAATGTGTCCAAACAATAGAAAAGATACAGAGAGTACTTCCATTTCATTCGATGGGATTTCTTTAACCCGTGAAAGCAGCACAGAGCTTCAGTTATGAGCTGGTTCACTAAAGCAAAGGAGCATGTTACTTTATTGTAAGTGTAAAGTCACTTCAGGTGAAATTTAGGTTGATCTCATGGTTCAATAGGTTAAAGTGGATTTCTATCACATGTAGTGCCCCAAGATAACCAGGAGAGGACAGCAGTGACACCTGTTGCTTGTGTTGAACCAGCTTTAGTCTCACTTCAGATTTAGTGATCCAGCACAAAGGAAATAAAGAGAAAGAGAGCAACAAATACAGTTAAACACATTGTAAGCACTTTAGGAAACAACATCAACGATCCTTCCCCTTTCTCTCCTGACCAGAGCGAAACCTGAATCCCAAGGCGGCCTGTCTGAAACGTCGTGAGGAGGAAAAGGTCACAGTGTCATCAGACGGAGCTCCGCTCTCATTGGCTGCCGCACACCACGCCGCTGCCGCCATGGGCGACGGGTCAAACCCATTGGGACAAATGTAAAATGCAGCAACATCTCCTCCCCCCCTGAATGGTCAGATTTCACTTATAAACTAATCTGCTGTTGTACCTTTAATTGAAACCAAAGAATCAGATTCAGAAACAAGTCCAGACACTAATCATTTTATTAATCTTATCACTTATTTAAAAAAATTACAAGTCTATGGCATCTAAACATGCCTCCAAAAACATGAGTGAAGGTTAACATTAAATGAAGTTCATCATGTTCTGGCTTCCAATGAGAAATTTAAAAAAAGAATAGTTGTACTTTCAGGATGACATAATCCCAAAAGTTGGAAAAGTTATCATTTTCTATCAGCTGTCCATTAATGTGGTGTCTGTGTACTTTTTAACCATAGTCTGAAATAATCGTAACCTAAAGTAAAATACTATCAAAAAAATACAATTTGATATCCCATTGATTTTATAAACATTAAGGTTGAGTTTTATCTATCAGTATTATCAAGGATATTTGTGCAAGCTGGCCAAGGAAACAGGCTTTCCTGTTAAGAGTCCAACTTCACAAAATAAAGGAGCAAAAATTTAAATTTTCCATTTCATACAAACAGAAGTGTAAGTCTGTAACTTCTTGACTGCAAGGATTAGTTCCCTCCCAACAAAACTTGCCTGGTTTAAATAAAGATTATAAATAAAAGTTAATACGTCAATTTTTAACTACTTGATAAGAGAGAAAGGGTAAATAAGTGCAGTTTTAGGGTGAAAAGGCAGTTTGGTGGAGAATGTGTTGGCATCCAGTAAATGTTGTTTAGTTCAGGTAAACTAATCAGCTTTCTAAAATATTTGCTTATTACTCATACTGAACTTTAGATTCTCTGATCAAAATACTTGTTTGTTTGTTTGTTTGTTTGTCTTGTGACTGTACACCAAACAAGCAGAGAAAAGGTTAAAAATTACACGGACAACATGTGGACCAAATGCTATTTCAGTGAAGTCCTTCCAGTAAATGGATGAGCTTGTAGAGGTGTGTAGTTCAGCTCCTGACAGTTCAAATCTGGCAGAGCTGAGGATATTTCAGCAGGCTAAAAACAAAGGCCAGGACTTGAGCTCCTGTCTGGTCTGGGTACATTTTAACAACAGATTGGCAGTAAGTGTGATTTTAATGTGTGACTCTGTGTGTTTGTCGCTGCTTTTTACTGAATATGTATTGTTTCTTCCTTTTCTCTACAACTTAATTTTTAATTATTTTGCTTTTAGACGGTTTTATTTTTAAAAACATTCAAATTCTGTTTTTTTTGCATGTTGAATCATGTAATCTTAATTAATCTTAATTCATTTGTAATTGAGATTACTGTCTGATTTTTCAGTATTGAGATAGCAGAAGTCATAAGGAGCAGCACTGACCTGTTTGTACCAAATCCACTTCAAGTTTTTTCATCCACAAAAGCATGACAGTGACAGAAGTTGAGCTATGCCCTCTCTACTTAAATCTGGAGTTCAGTCATGGATGTTTGCCGGTAAATTATGACCCCTCAGCTTAATTGCAAGGAAAAGGACCAAAAACATCAGGCTGTAATGAATTCACTACTACTATCTGTTCTACAAAGCCACTAAAAAGTAATTATGAGTTTATATGTGAATAAAACAGAGTTGAATAGCTAATTGTTAAATTGATAAAGATGTTTTAGTAAAATACAGAAAAGTTCCATGTTTAATTTTTTTATGTATTTAGTTTTTAGGCATCTTCCTTAAAATTTACATTCCTGTAAAGAGTAACTCAACTCGGCATCACATCTAGATATCTGGTCTGTTTTACTTATGACCACCAAAGCTCATCGTACCATAGAAAAATGGTTTAGCATCGAGATTTTTCATGTAGAGGTTTTGTGTGTGACTGCTGGTTAATTTTTGTTTCTCTGTCACAAACAGCCATAATAATGTACAACTACTGCAAGCTAGCAAGAACAGCTGACACTTATTTTTAATTCAGCCTCTGACTGAACTCAGTGCTTACAAGACTCTGGTGCTTTTAGTTTTTTTCTCAACAGTCTCTTTTCTTTTCTCTCCTCTCCTCTTCTTACCTGCATGTAGTAGTAGTGCATGACCCATTCAGTGCAGGGAGACTGATTACAGGGCAGGTTGGCACTATGCGGCTTACTGCTGCCCAAAGGTTAAAGAGAAGATAAATCCACTTTTTAATCTCAAAATGATCTTTTTTTTTTTTTTAAGCAGTCTGAGCTCTCCTCCTGTTGGTTTCTGTATCAGGAAGGAGTCTGGTGTGTGTTTTCCTCTTTTGTCCTCGGCTTTCTTCCCTGGAACTCCGCAGCACTCAGTCGCTGTCTCTCAGTGTCTGTCCCTCTACTCCACCTTGTCCTCCTTCTCAAAAACAATCCCATGTTTGATGCTTAAATCTTGATTTAGAATTGAAAGTCCACATTATGAGTGAAGTTTTGAAGCTTTGAACTGTTGGGTAAACCTTCTGAAATTAGCTATGAATGTTAGTGGTTGCCTGAGGTTAAATACTTGCTGTTTGGCGAGCCTGAACTTCTCCTTTGGCATCACCATCAGGCCAAAATGTCGGCTTGTACCAAACATTTCGAATGATTAGAGTTATCATTACTTTACTATGAATTTCAGAGAGCACAGTCATGTTCTCCAGAACATTAAGGTTGTCTCTTTTATACACTGCACGTGAGGTGTCCTTCCTAAAAGGACAAACTCCATATTTTTGGCATTACTATTGTTTTAGCATTAAAGTGTCTGTTTTTCTGTGTGTGTTTGTGTGCGTTGTGTGAGGTGGTCATTTCCCTCCTAATCCTTTCTCCATCTTCTTACTTTGTCTCTCCAGGTCCAAGGTGCCAGAGTTCATCAAGATGATGAGTGACCACTTCCTCTGATGGCGTTTCCATGACAACCCGGCAATCGATCAAACCTGTTGTTGCTTCAGCCTGACCAATCAGATTCTCTGGAACTTCAGCCTGACCAATCAGATCAGCCTCTTTCTCTCCTCTCGTCTGTCGTCTCTGATCCTCTTCACCTTTCTCTCCGTCTTCTGTCGAGAACACGAACTGCCCAGTCACATTAGTCGCTTTCGTCACTCTGCAGCTGAAGTTAACTGGATGTCACTTTGTTGAGATGTTAAAAACGGCCACTCTAACATGGCTGCTACAGAACGGCAGTTTGTGGGAGCTTTTGACACAAAGTGACAGAAATGGACAAGACTTTGGAGACATGAACCAAGAAATTCTTCTTCTTGTACTACTTGTTTTATCAGCATTCCCAGTTAAAGAACAAAAGGTTTCATATATATGTATATGTATTTAAATATATATACATATATATTAATCTATATATAAATAAGAAAAAGGAAAAAGTGATAAAAAAATTGTTGAAAAAGTGCAACTGGACGCATTAGTTAGGAGGGTTCAAGTTTGGCAGGGTTAATCAGAATGGAGCAAAACATATCACCAAGTGTTAAAGAGTTTTTGTTTTTGTGTTTTTAAAAAAGCAACATTGCGCAGCTGTTGTTGAAAGCAGTTTCAGCGCATCTCTGACTGAATGGCATCTAACGCCACACTGTGGATGAAGCTGTGCCTGATCTCCTCTTGGATGAAAAGCAGTCAGATAGTACACGTGAAAAAGAGAGTTAGCGAAATTTTAAAACAAGACAGGAAAATTCCAGGAAGTATGACGGATGCCGGCTGCCCACTCATACATCCCCATAAAAACAACATATTCTCATGGACAAAAGTACAAATAAAACTGAGGAAGACATTAGAAATCTGTTGCGATTTTTCAGAAGCACTTGATATGCTGAATGATCAGAACAAAATTTTAGTTTGCAATGCTTTTTAAATGCCTCAAAAGAAGCAGGGTTAACAAAGAAAAATGGGGGCCACTTGTTTTTCCTCTGCCAGTGCATTCATTCATAAATTGCAGATTTCTAAAATAGATTTTCAGTTTAAAGAAATATCCATGTTTATGTATTTTTAATCATGTTGAATGCTAAATACCATGTTGGCTTTGTTTATTACAAGGCAAGATTTTATGAATTCTTAACATTTAGTGTGAACATGAATACAGGTGTATCCTAATTACCCATATGTATCTACTGAGAGAAAGAGAAAACCTGAGAATCAATCAGTGAATCAGTTAATCAATCAGTTTAGGACTCCAGAAGGACTGGGGTGTAAATCATTGAAGGCAGAGGACTTGTAGAGAGAATCATGCTGTAGTGAAAAGTGTACTTCTAAATGTGGTGAGAAGGAAAGAATATTCTTGACATCTACACTGAAGGTATTTGTTGTGGGTTTGCAGTGCAGATGCAAAAAATGAGGACCAATGGGGAGAGCGCTAGAAAACATCCCGAATCAGGGTCCTTTGTCAGGCATTGGCCAGCTTATGCAGAGTTTGAAATGTTGTCCATTCCAGCCAAAAAATCACTGGCATGCGTTAGACAGAATGGAGGGAAGACAGAAATAGTAAATAGATGTTGATGATGCTGTAGGAGAGGGAGGGGGGCGGGACTGTGCACTACAGTGAATTCTATTCCACGTTTAGCACATTCCCTGAATTGCAATCGCTCTACTTTAATCAAGTGCTCCCAATGTCCTGAGGGCCTGAGGAATGAGAGTGTTTGGGAGTCATGAAAGGGTTGGAAGAAAAGCGGGACTGAAGTGGGCAAACATCCAGAGGAACTAGAAACATGAAAGGAGATAAGGAAAAGCAGAGAATCCAGAGGTCTAACTGATGATGATGATGCTGTGGGAGAAGCAAAGGGAACAATCATTGGGGCAAAGGGTGTACAATTTTCTTTAAGGGGCCAAGCAGCAGTAGTCAAAGCATTCCTGTGTTGTGGTCAATAGTTTCCTGTATTTCCTGGTTTAGTATCTGGCCGAACATAATCTTAAATCTCTATCCCCAACCTTGCATTTCCTCGCCCATAGTGAAAACCTTGGGGGACTTTCTGATTGACATTTGCCGTCTGACAAATAACAAATGAGTTTATGTTATTGTTGATGTGTCTGTTGTTGGAACCATCAAGTGCTTCAAATTTTATTTGACTTGCAATACTTTGCTTGGTGGTGGTGTGGTGATGTCTGACAAAGTTTCACACACACACAGGCTTTCAGATGAGGGACGGCATGATCGCTGATTCTGTGCAGGAGGCTTTCAGACTTTGGCTGATTTGGCCTTGGCATTAGCTACACTTAGCTACACTTAGATACTTTTGGCCCTCAGAGTGAAGTGTGTATTCTTGGGTGTCATCCATCACAAGTCTGGTATGAGTCCAGCAGAGTTTTGAAGTGCTGCCTCACAGTGAATCAAGAAAAGGTGGGAATGATAGTTACAAAAGTGAAGACTGGGAACAAGTGAGAGAGGAGAAAACTAAGTCATGATCATGACAGGTCAGGAGCAAATAAAGTGTTTAGTGCATTGCTGTGCATTTAAGGTCTACTCTTCAGCAACAGACAAAGGTAACTGAAAAATCTTCAAGAATGCTCATTGTGCTCTGATGTCAATCTAAAAGTCCCCTTTCACCCTCGCCCCATTTAAACCGTCCTAATTTCAGGCTTATGTTGAATTCCCCAGTCTCAGTGTTGTCTTCTCTGCTGACCCGAGCCTTATGAGCCCTTAACCAGAGCCCTAGCCTCTCTCCCCGGCCTCTTGCCCCACCTAAGTGTTCCCACAGATGCAATTTGAACATTCACAATTCTACCAATGTGCCTTTTTAGAGTTCATATCATTCAAGTTGCCAGAGGAGGACATTTACCTGGTCTTTTAATAGGATGCAAGCTTAGGGAAACCTGTTCTTAGTCGTTAGGTTCTATGCAGTCAGGTTTTTTACCAGACCTGGGAATTTAAAAAAAGCTAAAAAGGAAAAAAAAAGTATTTTTTGGATAAAAAAAACTAAACTGTATTTAATGTACTGTATGCTTATATGTAAGTAGACAGCGTGTTCTGGCTTCGAGCCAACGAGACAGACGCTTGATTTAGCAAGACAAGCCCTCCTCCCAGTCCTTTCCATCCCCAGAAATCCTCCATAACCCCCAACCCTTCCTGTTCCAGGCCCCAGCCCCTGTTTCCATGGTGAACAATGCGTCTCTTCTTGTATTATAGCTTATCAGCTTTTTATCAATATTTGATCGGCTTGTCCGTAAGCCAATGTAGTCTTCAGTACAAAGTGTGTGTGGTCGTATGTTGTAAAACAGATTTTTTTTCTTGCTCTCTTTTTTAAGAAGAATCTTTTCTCTTATTACTTTTTCTTTGTCTGTTATGGTTTACATGTCTATTATAGAAAAATAAAAAAAAAACAAAACAAAAACAAAAAAACAACACGATTCGTTAACCGGCAGCATTGTTCCCTGTCGGTGGTCATTTTGACGCGGTTAAAATCCTACCCAGTCAACAGGAAGGCACGGAAACTGGAAAAGAATCTATTTGAATAAATCAATCTATATATAAATGTACAAAAAATATATACAATATATAAGGAGGGTGCCATTTTCTGTTTTGTTTTCTTTTTGTTTTTTGTTTCTTTTTTAAAAAGAGGGCTTGGGGAGGAATTATTTTCTCAAAGACTGAACTGGCAGAAGTTGGTGTGGCCCCTCAGTGTTATTAATTTTCAGCTGACTTTGTTGTGTTCTCTGTTGTTGCCATGACATCACCCTCTGACGAGTACGGCACCCTGCGCAGGACAAAATGGGGCCGGAGTTCCATCGGCTCCATCACTGCTATCTATCCAAGGCGACAGCACACAGACATTTGTAAATTGTATGCAACAAAATGGCAAACTTTACCATTATTTTGAAATTGTGTATGTAAAAGTTATATTTTTACATGTAGACGGTTGTTATTTTGTGTTTTAGAAATATGTTGTATCGTTTTTTTGTTAAAAGATGAATAAGTAAAATTCAGTGTGTGTTGAAAAAATGTGTCACATTGAAAATGTAGTGAGGTCAAAAGTTCTGAATCTTTTTTTTTCAATATTTTGTTAATTATCTGTGGGGAACATTTTTGAGGGTCGTGGGAGGACTCAGAAATCATAAAAGATATATGATATTTGTTTTATTCTCCATGCCTCATGACATTACCATTTTTAATTGTATTTTTTGCAGAGAAATGTGTAAATAGTCATAAAACATTTTCTGTGGGGTAAGGACTTGCCAGTGAGAGGCAGTGATTATAAACTTGTTTTGATTTTTTAGTGAGGTTGTATTTGTCCGGTTAGTAGCCAGGTGCCAACTTTTAGCTTCGGTCAGTGGTGCTCAGTACTGTATGTGGTTTTGATTGCCGACCATCTGAGGTGAAAGTCAAATTATTGTCTTTGCTTGCACAAGAAATCACTTGTGTTTGAGCCGGTGTGAGCCACGTTCTACAGCCATGCGAAGAATTAATTTTGATTTTTAATTTTCATAGAAAAAAAATGTAAACAAAATTACCCACATATCTGTCCTGTAAATGATGTTTTGGAAAGTGCAAATGTCAAAATTTATAATAATACAGGACATTATAACTGAAAAAAATATGCTACCTGATTTTCTAATGCACCTGCCAAATTTATTTAGATAATCCTTTTTTTTCTTTTGTTATGAAAATTTGCTATAGTATTTTTAGAGGACATTCTATTGTGATAACACCCCTTCAAAAATGGTCATAGGGTGTTACAACAGAATCAGTGCTTTTATGTTCCATTGTACAAATTGTGCTGAAAACTAAACTGAGGTGCCCAAAGAGAGTTCACAAATTCAGTTCACTCTGGTTCCCCCTGGTGGCTAAGGGCTGGCTCTGATTCAGTTGCATTTATTTCTTTCAAGGTTGGATATAAATGTTGATTATTTGAAAAACCCTCAGCACCTGATTGGAAAATCATTAATAAAAACTCTGTAAAAGATTGGAGTGTTGCTAACAGAAAAGAGCAGGTCGTCAGCAAACAATCTTATCAGCTATTTCCCCAAAAAGATATCAGATCATGTGCAAGGCAGTTTCAATCATTTGTTAAGTGTTTGCCATTTAAATTGAGCTTTTTATCAAAAGGAAAAGCTGCTTTGAATCGGACCTAGGTCAAACACTAGGGTTGAATCTGTCAGTGTAAGTGCTAAATGTATTTTTTAAGTGATGTTATTTTTGTGATGCTTCATTTCATATTTTCTCTTTGTTGTATAATCAAGTCATCTCCCGAATTACAGTATCTTCATTTTTATGTTACCCCTGATGTTTCTATTAGCCAAAATGTTAACTTTTTCCTTTCCCTCCTTGTTGTACATACACACCTCATTTCTCTTTTTCAGTGACTGTGCCATGAGCTTTGTAATCTGTTACTCTGTACCAGTTTTACTGCAATAATGAGTTGAATTCAAAATAACCACTCCTGTCCTTTGTTTTCCCAGCAAAGAGAAAAAGAGTGAGTTTTCTCTCTTTTCTCATAAAAGCTAACATCAAACAGAAATAAGCAGATACACTTGGCTGTACTCCAGGCATGAGCACCAACAAACATGAGTAGCACAGAAGAAGAAATTTGATACATTTATACAATACTAATTTTAGTTTGAGCGGTATTTTCCGTACACAACAAAAAAACAATTTTAAGCTTACTTTTTTCTTTTCAAAAGACCAGTATAGATGTTAACATGACACCTCTTTTTCAGAAAAAATATATCATTCTTCTAAAAGAAAATGACAAAATGAATAATCAAAGGAACTTTTTTATGTCTTTAACCTCTATTTAACAGAAAATACAATCATACAAATGTCCACTGCCAGAGGAAAAAACTATTTAAAACTCCTGCCAAAATTTTTATTTTCTTTTCTTGAGTATGCTAATTAAGGTAATAGATGCTTTTCTAGTTTCTTATGCATACATAATTTTAAATTTTATTCTGAAGCACATGTCTGACATTTTAAAGACTCAGATTGAATTCATTTTTGCTTGGGTTCCAATCTATTAAAGCCATGGCAGTATTTTAGTTTTTATTAAGCTGTGTAACAAAGCAAAAATAATTTGAGTTCAGAAAATGAATTGTAGTTGATAAGGGATTTTAAATCTCAAAGGAGCCTGTGAGATGATGACCATGTAAAGAAATAAAAATAAATAAAATAAAAATTACATAAAAGAGATTTTATCATTTTTGAGACAATCTTTCTTTTAGGGGCCGAACTGACCGTTTTATTAAGCCGTGTTTTTTAAATCGTGCTATGAGTGTTCAGTAACACTACACTGAATCAGTCAAGTTTTCAACATTTTACATTTCACTGAATTCCGGATTATGTTTGTCATGACGTTGCCTTTAGTGACATGGTTTTCCATTTGGGTATTTCTGCCACACAATCTCACTCTGAGTTTTTTTGAAAATAAGTATGTTTTGTCTCTGTGGTTTGATTACAGAGATCCGGAATGTGTTTAGCCTAGCTTAGCACTAAGACTGCACAACAAAAAAAGTTCAAATATAGCGAACTCTGCACTGAGGATAGGAGGCTGTCACTATATCCAGTGTTTGTTGGTCTACACATAGCTCTAATGCTAACTGCTGCTAAGACCCTGATGTCCTTTTACATTTCTATTTCTGCAGCTATTTATTATTAAGACATGTAAACCAGACACATCTGTAGTAAGAAGGCTGCTGATTTTCTGGAACACACACAAATCACTATGAATACGCAGGAAAGTGATTATACGTGAACCATGTAGCGTGAATCCAGTCTTGTGGTGAACGATCTATTTAAGATAAGCAGAAGAGGGATGGCTACTACACAGTTAAAAAAATCTGCCTTGTATTACATCAAAATCTGGTGAAATATGTGGACGTAGGAGCTGTAATTTCTGTAATTTCATTAACGACCTGCACAGATGCATCCATCTAATCAATACTTGTTGCAATATTTGTGTAATTTTATCTGTTGTCACAAAAAGTAGCATCTGAATTGAAAAGCCCACCTTGGACGACCTGTTTAAATCAGTGTGGGCAGCAGATCAGACGTTAGGAACCAAAATACGATTTGAGGGTTGTAGTAACACCAGGGAACAATTTATTGACACATTTAAAAAAAAACCTCGGTACACAGCACATGGACTTCGTAGTTTTCAACAACAGTAAGACCAACAAGCACAAACTAACAGACTGAGGTGATGCTAATTCATCTGCTTTCTCAGTTCATCATGTTGTATCTGTAAGTATTATTTGTTATTCTCAAATACACACTTCATTTTTGAGTACCATAATAATTTGGAGTAAGTTCAAATAACTGTGGCCTTCTTTCTTTCTTTTTTTTTCCTTCTTGCGATTAATTCGATTTTAAGGATGGGGAAAAAAACGACATATGGCAGAATAACCTCGTTGTCAGTGCCTAAGCATTTTGTTTAACCTGTCTAGTACTCTTTTGCTATGGAGTAGACTTAGTGCACCCTATAATTAATGCAAATTAAATAAAATCAGTCATGAGTTAAAATATATTTGGCTTGTTTTTTGCAGGGGCAGTCCTTTTATACCATGGATACTGTAAAAGACTAGATGAAAAATAAAATAAAAGTCCAATTACTGTGTGAAAACAGAATAAATACAATAAAGTATTTACTTTGTAATTTTTTTGAAATGTTCCAAAGTCAGTGGGAAAAAACAATTTGTTACTTTATTTTACAACGCTTTTCGATGCTTCATTTGAACCATGCGTTACTGAAGATGAGTCTGGTGTGTGAGAGTCGCAGTTGGAGGCCACAGTCAAGAACCTCCCGTCCTAGCCGCCAACAAACGGTGGAAGAAAAAACAGTTAAAAAATCTGGGGGAATGTACAGCAGTTACACTTTTTCCCAGTGTGTGGCTCAGTGCCTCGAGTCTTTATTTCATTGTATTTTTTGCATGTGTTCTTTTTAGGCATCCACTCTCTTAATTATTTCTGATAAAAATGTACTCTTTTACTTTTCTTTTTGTTATATAATTATTACTGTCCTTAAAGTTGCTGTTATTCTTGATGTTATTATTCCACTTTTTATTCCAGATCAGTACAGATGTTGGGGAACAGTTTCTTTTTAATTTCTGTGCTGAGGGTTTTATTCTCCTCGAATCAGCCCAACAATTGGCCGTTCGTTGGCAGTTGGTTCTCATCTTGTAGTGATTCAATGAGGTTCATGTTCATGACCGTTCTGTAGCAATAAATGTGCCATTTTTACAATGCAGCGCTTTGAACGCCTCTTTCTTTTCTTTTTCTGTACCATACTAAGGAAACTGTGTCTAGTCTGTGTTGGTGGATGTTTGTGGAAATCATTGATAGGCCTTTTGATGATTGGTATGAAGATCACTGCGATTAACAAAAACAAAACAAACACTTTCTCACACAGTTAAAGGAATAGTTCCTCATTATGGGAAATGCTTGTGCTTGTTTTCTTTCTGAGTGAATGAAGACTGAAGTAACTTAATTTAACTCAAATAAAAGTTTCATGTCAAGCTACAGAAAACCTGTGAAGAAGAAGTCATTTATACTAATATTTATGTAGTTTAAAGTGTGGAAGTATCAAAATATAACAGTTAAATTATTTTTAAAAAATAAATTGTCAAGATTTAAATTGTTATATATAATATATGTCTATATGTAATTGAGGCATATAGTCTAAAAAAAGTTTAATTATGTACTTGGAGCTTTTAGCTACTTTGAGTATTTTAACCTGCAGCAATCAATCACATATTATAACATAATTTCCATTTAGCCTCACAGATCCAAATTGACAAGTCACAGTGGGCAGTGATATTCTGTGATATCATATTTTTTATCCCCTGATATCTTCGTCCTTATAAGAACCTCATAAATTGCAACTGAATTCCTGAAATCTTTCGTGGTCATGAGTCCATCTATTTCATTGAGATGCAACGCTAAGCTAGTGGAGGTCTCTTATAAGAGAACATGAAATCCAAGCATCAATACTGCCGTCAGTGAAGTGTTTCCTAACATCATCACCTGCCGAAGATGCTTCTCCCTCTGGTTTATGACTGTCATTCATGTTATTTCTTTTGAAAACATCTTTAATGTAATTTGTTTAGTCTCTTTATATTTGTTGTTGTGCATGTGCACAAATATCTTGCTAATTGTATCGTAACTACACTCATCCATTTCATAACCCTCAGTGAAGCATGCAGATTATAAAACAACAGCAAGAGAAGAAACTTGGTTCCTCTGGTTTGTCCTGAAGACAATGGTCCTCCCCACCCTGGGCAGAACAACTGCTGGGAGAGGGAACTGCCTTAAAGGCTCAAGTGAGGGAACAAAAGTTTGCTATTCTCAGTTAATGACACAGATTACACACACGATTGTAATGTGACTGTAACAGGATAGACAATGGTAGTATTTATGACTATTTTTAGCTGTTTATACATTGAATTCCTCTGCACTGACATGACTATAAGTCATACCAGGGCTGTGGTCTTTTTTTAAGCTGCACTCGTAAGATTAGACTCTTTCTGCCTCAATTATTTACGTTAACAGGATTGTTTTGTTCTCCGCCTCAGATCGTCTCTCCTGCACAGACAACTGTCTTACAGATATCTGTTAGTTTCAAGAATTTCCACATCATACAGATCCGGATTACATCAATAAATAAAGTCTTTAAAGTACCCAAACAAGTTAAGATTTTTAGAATTAAGATCTTTACATGTTGTGTCCACGCAGTGCTGGGTAGAGAACTGAAAATTTACACTAAAGCAAGAGTACAACTGCTCCTATAAAAATGACTAGAGTAAAAGAAAAAATGAACATGTGGGAAACCTGTGCAGGTTAAGAGTGTAAAACTGCCTGTCAAAGAAAATTGCTTGAGGTACAAGTTACTTTTCATTTTAATACAGTTTTATAATCAAGGAGTCATTTCAATTTATGCATGCTGAGATGTTCTGCCGGTGTTAACACTCAACAGAAAGCAGACAATGATTCTAACTGCACTCAAGGCTATCAAATCTCTGTTTCCATGGATGAATGTGAGCTGAACACATCCAACAACTGCTGTGAAAATCATCTCTCTCAATCGTCTTCATTATCGGTGTCCTTTGTTTTGCAACATTAGACACCACAAACAGTCTTCTTTGGCTCTCCTCCTAAATGAAGTCATGATTTGAAAATAATCCCATGTATTTATCAGCTTTATGTTTCAAGTCACAAGCTCTGACAGGCTGCTCCTCACGTCATGAGTTTCAAGTAACTGGTTCTTCAACCGAAGGGATTGTCTCGTGCGCTGATGATGATTCTGCATTAAACTGTCTGATCGGCTCAGGATGACTCTTCGTTTTGACTCATCGAGGTGGTTTCATCCGTCACTGGCTGCATGACTACAGGGATGATGCCAGCTTATACATATTTCATTACATATTTTTACAAGCTTAGTGTGACGTCACTTCCACAAAGTACATGTTTATGCCTGCCCCTTCAGCTGTAAAGTGCCTGCAGAGTTGTTGCTTTCTTTTGTTGTTTTTTTTTACGGATTTCGGTAAAAGCACAATGATGCTCATTGGAAAGTGATCGTAACAGGTGAAAGGTTCAGAGGTCAGATGAGATGAGATGAGATGAGATGAGATGAGATAAGATAAGATAAGATAAGATAAGATAAGATAAGATAAGATAAGATAAGATAAGATAAGATAAGATAAGAT
>JAPZDZ010000011.1:3207392-3223714 GCA_029783805.1 Acanthurus tennentii
AAAAACCCCCCCCCCCCCCCCCCCCCCCCCCGCCTCTCCCTATTTCTGTCAGTGGGGAGGTTGTAGCTAGGGTCATCTCCATGTACACAGAAGTGCAGCCCCCCCCCACTAAAACACTCATGCACATGAGCACACAGACACAAACCCCCCGTGGTGTGAGCTCAGTCAGGAGGTCAGTGTGTGTCGGCCCGTCAGCATGAACACTTCTGTCTCTTCAGGTCCTGCAGTGAGTATTTCAGAAACGTTTTACAGCTGGAAGCAGTAACCTGCATCCGAACTCTGAGAAAAGTTTGTCTTGTAAAAGTGAAACTGCTGAAACCGGATACATTGAAGTCTTTGGACAGATGGATACAAACGGTCTTAAAGCAGATTCTTCTGAAGTATGTGCTGATTGTTCTACCTCGGCTGCTTAAGCTTCAGTATTGAAAAGTTAATCAGATGGATTTTTTGTCATTTCAGGATCTGGGGAGGCTGCTGAGGGAGTTAGCTGCAGTTGGCCTCATGATAAAACTTTGATCTCTTATTTTCTGAGGCTTAGTAGTCATACTTAATATGAACCTGGACTTAAGTTACATTTAGCTTTATTGGTCTGTTTTTAGCCTTAAAAATCAAGCTGGATTAGCCTTTTTGAACAAAGCCATGGTAAACTTGTTTTTCTTTTGCTCACCTGAGAGCTGAATTGATCTTCTTAAAGCCTAAATAATGAAACAGCTGGATAAATGTTGTGATTTGAAAGCCTCAGTGCTGAGAGTTTTAGTTTGAGTCGCTCTTTTAAATGCCTTACTTCTAATGTGATTTTTATTGTCTTCATTTTTGGTGTATAGTCAAAAGTCTCATACTAAATGAGAGAAAACCTGCGAAAGCTGACAAAAGTTTGATGTTAAGCTCCCTGTAGCTTCATTTGGTGTGTTTGAAGGCTGACATGAAGGTATCCTTTGTAACGCAGAGTGCAGAGAGGCCAAGTCATGATGTCATGTTGAGGCCGGCCTCTGCTCCTGTGGCTTCTGCTTACTAACATTTAGGGAATTAGGGATCAGTGATACAGATAAAATATGTGTATTTAAAGGAAACTGGTTTATTTTTAAGATTTTTTAAAAGCTGATATTCTGCTGGTGCATTGCTGTTATCCAGAAATTATGTTTATGTACAACCAATTTGTTGCTGTGAAATGCAATTAGAAAAACAAATTAGTATATAAACATAATTTAAATTTGACAGTTACTAACAGAGGACTCCGGCATCCCACATCCATCAGGAGTTGTTTTTACTTTATAATGAGACGGATGACTGTGCTGGGTGTCACTGAATGTCACATGCTACGCAGATACTTGCCATATTTTTTTGCTCTTACTTCCATCATCCTTTTAAGCGGTATTTTCCTCTCTGCTCCCTCAAGCTCCTGTCATGCATTTCATCTTCCTCAGAGGAATTAAACACAATGGTTGTGTTTTGATTGCATTTAATCAAACAACACAGATTCTCTGTGTCATGGACACCCAGCCCACTCACTCTGTGAATGCATCCACTCATGAGGAGAGAGAGGGAATTAATTGCCTGCCGTCCATCTGTAGTTTTTATATATGTATGTAGATTGACTTCCTGCTTTCAGACACAAGCATACATTGAGCCACCTGGGTTGCTTCCTTCAGCACAGGCTTACAGTCGCTCTGAGGGTTTCGAACAATGGTGGGTGGGAGTCTTCCACCAGCTGAGGGTCTGTTCAGTAGGCAGACAAGTTACCTTCCTGGTTTTCACAACAACATTCAACATTTCTAATGTAATACTTTCACATTTAACTTATGACACCAGCGTAAAAATGTTGAAGGTTTTCTTTTTTGCTTTGACAAAAAAAGAGTTGTTTCCCCTCATTGTTGTTTTACCGTCCATTTGTGTGTTTTTTGTCACACAGTCATGTTACGTTCCCCTCTCATTTTCTGCCGCTTGGTCTGCTACAGGCTTGAACAATGACACGGAGCGAGGCAATCCATCAGAGTAAACACTAGTTGAGGCTAATGTCTTTAAATGTCCCCTGTCACTCACTTACATGCCGTCAGCTGGAAGTGGAAGTCTCCTCCAGGACGGATTCCCTCGTAAGAACAAGTCACCTGACAAACTGCACTGGTGTCAGCTTGAACAGGAGGGTTTTTAAGCTTTAAACTGTAAAGTTCATATCCTCTGTAGACTGATGCTGTTTAACATAAACAAAGGTAAAAAATAAAGTAAATCATCTGGTGCTCAGTACACAGTACACCTGTAATCTTGTTCAGATTTAGAGATATCGTTGTTTTAATTACCATTAGTGTTGAAATATGAGTTGATTCATCCATTAGTCAAATATAAGTTCATTGCCAAATGTTTTTATAATCCACTGTTTTGTTCAGTTGTCTGTAAAGGTTAACAGGGTCATGAAAAATGACCAGATACACCCTGCTGATGCTTTGGTTAGCATGTCTGTGTTGTAAATAAAGGGAATGTTGGTTGTTTACCAGGCAGGGAAGGTGTGAAGTTGTTTTGTGACTGTATTATGACTGTTAAGCTTGACTCATGCTGGGATTAGAGTCAGGATTCTCCACCTCTGCTGTTTTGATCTTGACCTTTCTATTCAGGGCCTCCGATGTGTTTTATATGTCAGATGGAAAACACTGGTGGGCTGATAGATTCAGTGTGGAGGTCAGGATTCACTGCCTTCTGGTCTCTCTGCCTTCAGTCCTGGTTCTCTCTATTCCACACCAGTGAAAAGTTTGTTCAATAATCAGAGGACTCTGCTTTTCCTGCAGGGTGTTGCCTTGATTCTGATGACGTATGCATGTTGACATTCAGGTAGAACAGTTGCAAAAAGTCCTTCAGATGACAGAACAAAGTGCACATTAAGAACAGAGATTGAATGTCTTTTATTGAGAGATGACACACTGCATCAGCAGCCAATGAGCAAACCCCCAGGGGAGTCTGTTTGCTGCTGAAGCTGCTGGTTGTGACACAGGAGGCAGATTTCCTGTTTAAAGGTTACTGTGATGAAGGTTGTTCAAAAATGAACATGGTTTTTCTTTCTGTCTTTCTTTAAAGTCTCCAGAGTCCCGGAGAAAGAGAGAGGACTTCCCTGCTTCACTGGACAAACTGCGGCAGCTGATAGAAGCCAAAGTTCACATCCTACAGTCCCCAGTCACTGAGGAGCAACAGGTAAACAGCATGAAAACTTACTGTCACTTTAAAGCCTGACTTTGCTTTTAACACCTGCTTACAACATAACGACCTGCTTTAAATTCCAACAGGCTGTTTTTACGCTGTGGAGGTTATCTCAGACCAGTGAATGTAGTCCATTAATATGTGGACATGTGGTAAGAAAGCAGCATGCAGACAGACTGGAGAGAATCAGTGTGAGCTCATCACACTGCAGGGTCAGATAGGATCCACATACATGCTATGCTACTTCATACTGAAACTGATGAAGGCCTAAAGAAAACATTTAGACAAATGTGAACCCACTGTGTAACACTACACTTGTTAATCAGATAAACCTCTTCCTACGAGGCTGCAGACGACAGAGTGTTTCAGAGCGGCTCTCCTGCAGTCTGAAGCCTGCAGTATAGATAGTGAGATGATTATCACCACACACACACATCAAGTGTCATTCTGCCTATGCCGACGTTCGGGTTGTACTTTTTTTAACCTGATGTTTTTTACATGAATTGTTGCTTGAGGGTATGTTGACAATTGCTCAACGCTGCCTTAACTGCATTCCCCCTATGTAGTCTATACAGGGATTTGATTTCTTGGCAGTCTCCCTCCACAGTTCACTTATACCTTTTAGCACCTGTGTCTGTGGGAATCTATCTCTCTCTGTTTTCGACTGTCTGTCATGTCTCCTGTCCCCTTCCCCTCTCCTTGTTGTTGACATCTCCTGAGGCCATGTTCAGACAGCAGTTCAAATCCAACGTTAGCACATCTCTGTTATAAAAGTGTCACTTTGGATTCTTCAAAGCAAAGAATGTTCAAAAGAATCATATTACATGTTTGATATGCTGTTCAGTGCATCTTCTCTCATGTGGTACATGTTTGGTATTAAACTCTTACATCATATCTTCTCCTCCCCTGCTGCACCATGTATCTGTTATAAATGGTAAGAGTGGCAAAAAGCCTGCTAATTTTACCAGGCCAGCCTTTTGGGACCCATTTTTCACAAGTAAAATCCAATAAAATTCAAGCCTAGACAAATCTTCTTGGGATTAAAGTACAAAGAAGCTCATTCCCTGGAATCTGTCTTCCCCAAACAGTACTTAACCTCAGGCTATGTGTCCAGCTGACCTGCTACAACCTAAAGCTGTCCATTCAGTCCAAAGAGCCTTTTTGGTAGATTATGGTAGAGAGCAGTGGCAGACAGAAGGTTACTTTACAGAAGATTTTTCAGAGTCATGTCCTGGATTGTGAACCTCATAGGCTGACTGCTAAGAAGAGGAACGCCGACAAACAGGAAGAAAATAAAATAATGCTCGTTTTTAGTTTTTATACTGAAGTATTGGTTGAAATGAGCTTGTTAGCTTTATTAGCATGCATGTCAGCTAACAAAATGTATAGAACAAAGCATGTATAGAATGTTCCTCTGAGTAGGTGTCTCTCCCATCACTATATGTCTCAAAGTCAATAAAGTCTCAGATAAACACAGTCATTGACTGCTTGTCTGTGTAAGTGTGGGCAGTGAGGACTAAAGATCATCTTAGAAAAACAAGTCAGAATAGCTGCTCTGTGAACACGGTGCCAGTTTGTTTCTCAGACTGAGTCACATCGACACAGGCAGACAGACAGGCAGGCAGACAGACAGACAGGCAGACGAAGGGGAGGATGAGGGTGATCGTCATGTTGTGCCAGAATGACTCAGTCGGTCTGCTGTCGTTCAGCCCACAGCCGCTCTGAAGGACTCCGTCACCTCCAGGAGTTCACACTCACAACCTGATTAAACATCACTGACTCCAACTTTATCTGCACTCATATTGTCCTCAAGTGCCCCTGTGGGTTTCCCCCTGTCTGTCTGTCTGTCTGCCTGTCTGTCTGCCTGTCTGCCTGTCTCAGTGCACCTCCTCTTGTCCGTCTGTCTGTCTGCCTGCCTGTCTGTCTCAGTGCACCTCCTCTTGTCCGTCTGTCTGTGTGATCAGTCTGTCTAACTCTCTCCCTCCTCAGCCTGTGATTCACTGCTCATTTGTGTTTTACTCAACATGTTGCTATGTCTGTCGAATGAGACAGTGGGCTGCTGAGAGCTGCTGTGTGATGTGGATCAGATATCCTCCACGCTGAATGTTATTTGATGACTTATCGAGCATTTCTCTGTTTTGCTTTTTTATTTGTGAGCGTTCAGTTTTTTCCCTTCGATTGAGCGTGTAAGGACTTTTCCTTCGTTGCTGCTAAAAACGATTACTTGGGTGTGTCATTCGGAGAAAAACTACTTTAAAATCAGCCTTAGGGTATGGCACTGTTACATATTCCAGAAATTAAAGTGGTCTGCATGTGGCACTCTATTAGATTTGCTGACTGAATTTGGCTTTTGCCACTTTCTTGACCTCCTCTCTCTGTACGGCATGTCCGGTGTGTGCTGCTGGCATCATGTGAGGGGTTTCACCCTTAAAGTCAGTAGATGTGCCCCTTATCAAATGGTAACTCAGTGTTTTTTACACTTCTTAAACTCTAACAAGACTGCTAGAAGAGTCTGCAGTGATGCTGATGGCTTTATAAGTGCGTGACATGACTGCTAACACCAAAATGCTACTATGCTGAGGCTGATGAGGATGTCTCAGGATCACCAAGTCATCTGGATTCATCCTCTTAGGACAGTAAATGTCTTTGCAAAACTACATGTCAGCTGTCCGTAGATGCCACTTGCATGGCTTAAAAAAGGTTCAGTTTGAGAGTCAAACAACAGCTCTGCTCGAACAAGACAAAAGCTAATTTAGCACATAAGCTAAGGCAGAGCAACAGCAAAGCTCCACAGTGTTTGCCACTGCTAAAAACAGATGCTGCTGTGCCTCCATGTAATGTTTGCAACTGGCCTGCTCACTAACGTAGCACAGGTCGAGGGGACAAAGGTTCGTTGCAGTTCTTGTCCGAAGTGTTTCACACAAAATAAGAAATGTGTGTGTAGTCATTGTGAGACGCGGCTCAACCAACTGTTTGCCTGCTATCTATATCAGGCTCTTTTAGCAAACACACAGAGGGTGTGTTACAAAGCCTCTTCTCTTGTGATCAGTGTTTGGCGTGTGAGGAGAGCACCGCGAGGGGAGGACTGTGGAGGTTTGCCGCTTTGAGTGAGGAGCTGACCTTTCACCTCCGGCAGCTGCACAGACAGACAGAGCAGGAGCTCAGCAACATCCACACACAGTGAGTCAATGACATGCTATGTGCCTGGTGCAAGAGAGCTGCTTTTCACTGTGCATGAGAGGACACACAGAGCTTGACTTCTGTGTGTTAGTCTGCTCCTCAGCAGAGAAGATTTTCAGTGTCTCGCTCAGGGGAACTTCAGCAGAGTTGATGCTTACAGACTGAATTTCAGCTTAGTTTTTGAATTTGAACAGAGTTTCCTTGCTTATAACTCGACCCATGGTGCCCAAATAATCACATTAAAGGGAATAACAATCTTTTAACACTAGTAACTTTAAATTGGGACAAAAAGGTTTGACTACTGCTTCCCACCTTTCTTAAATTGACACAGATGAGGTAGTCGGGGTATAACTAATAGGCATAAATCTATACATATATGTTGCCTGTTTGCAAAATCCTTGCTCTCCCTTCACTAAACTGGACATGAGGACGGTGTTGTGTGGTGTCTGAGCGTGTGAGTAGGAGGAAACTCTGTGCTGGTTTGTGGGGTTTTGTCACAGAGCTGAAACGTGAATGTGGGAGTTTCACTGTATCTCATAACAGCAGCAGGTTCTGCTCGACTGGAGAAAACAACAGGATCCTGTCTGCCTGCCTGAGAGTGTGTGTGTGTGTGTGTGTGTGTGTGTGAAAGTGAGTGAGAGACTGGAAAGACAAAAAAAAGAAACTGAATTGATGCATTTCTTGTTTCATGTGTGTACTCTTCTGCGTATCTGTCCTTGTGAGGACCGAATGGAGCCTTTGAGCTTAGATGAATTTGTTACATGTTTGCATCTGTAAGAACGAATGTCCCACTCACATGTCCCTTTTTTGTTTTTCACCTCCAATGTCCTTTTTTGGTTTCATGAAACAGATGCTCTGAACTGTGCACAGGCCAAATACCAGGGATCTTGATCTAAGATCCTTTAATGCCGGTGCAGTTTTGTTTATATGGTTTAAGAGCTAATGAACTTGTGTCATTGTGATGCATCGATCTCATTGTGACAGACTCATGGATTGTGATGTGATGTGACAAAAGGCTCTGAGCTGATGCTTCACTCTGAGGCGGGTAGGACACGGTATCTTCCTCCTCACAGGAACCTAAATGGACTCATTAAACAATGCAGCTTCACAGATTTTTTAAATAAAGTTACCAAAGCTTTTTTTTGATGTGAGGCCATTTCTTTTTCTGGGCATTATTTCCTTATTAAGAGCTTCCAAACATTTTAAAAATAATCTTTTTTTCACTGAGCAGTCTTTCTGAAAGTTTAGAAAGTTCTGAATTCCTTTTTAAAAAACTATTCAGTCATGCTCACTGTCCATTTTATCTCACACCAACAGACAGAAATGTCGTTTCCAGCTTTTCATCCTTCAGTAAAGGCATCAGCGTACTCCAAACAAAAGCCAAGCAACATCTGAATCTCCTGCTTTCTGCTTTCTCTCCAACATGAGCAGTACACTCACTCAGATGACGAGTCCCACTCTGTTGGAGGGCTTGTCTCCTGGTGAGGTCAGTCGGAACAATGACAGACACTCCTACATTCAAACACCTCTGACAGTCAAGGTTGTTTCGGCCATGAATCTTTCTTCTATGCATGTCGTCTGAGCTGATTCATCATGTCAGTATTCAGTAGATCAGACCGCTGCGTGCCTATGAAGCATCACAATACACAACATCCGCCTGCACGCCGGGATTAGAACAAACTGTGACGTCACAGATGCTGCCATCTTTTTTTTCCTCCGTTCTGCTGCGGACATCGGGCCGGCTGGCAAACTGTGAAAGTGTCTTAAAAGTTAGCCACAGTTTGAAGTCCTGCTTAACATTTTTTATTTCAACTTGAGAAAGTGCGAGTTGCTGCTGAATTTTCAGATTTCGTTACCACTTGTGCTGTGTTGACAGTAAATGTTCAGATGGTTGTAGGTGGCTGCTGCCTCACCCTGTTCGCCTGCCATGACAAGCAGTTTGGCAGAACAACGCTTCAACTGGTCTCACTTCTGTCAGACAAGGCAAGCTAAAACACATCTCAGGATTCAAGGTGTGCCAGCAGACACACACCCACCCGCACGCACTCACACATTATTCTGATAATATTCCAGTAAACCTCCTTATTTCTCAGTAACATTGGTTCTCATCTCCAGGACCGGTTGGCTCCTGTCACCGCTGGGATCAAAGGCTTACTGAGGGAATATTTCATTTTTTCTTCAGGGTTTCATAATAAAAACTGTTACTTGTCTCCATCATGTCGCCCTGCCTACTTTTATATCCACTTACTGGAAGAAGACGTCACCCTGCTTTTATTTCACAGGGGTTTTCTCCGCTTTGAGCGAGGCTTATGTGGTAATGTCAGCGCTAAGACTGGGTTGGGTTTTGGGCAGGAAAAGGAGGATAGAGCTACCACTCTGGAGCGCAGATAAGGCACTTCATTTTTTCTAAAAAAGCAGGAACCAAGCAGCTTTCACGCCAAGAACTCTGGGAACGCGCCTTTAAAACTCTGCTGTAGTTCACTTTCTTTGTCAAGGTGATGATGATGCCTTTCAAGCTCTTCCAACACAAAACAGTCCCTGTACTCTGACAAAAGAGCCGTGCTGCTGTTTGTTGGAGGCGAGGCCTTAATCTGGAGTACTGGCCTTCACGGCTCCGAGGCTCTGTGGTGAGGCTGAGGTGCCGCTGATGTTTTTTTACCAAACTTTTCTCACATCATGCGAGCTAGAGGGTGGGATGAAGAACATTATATAAGCAGCAAAGCAGCTAGCTTGGATACTTCAGACTACTTCAGATACTTTTTGCAATACTTTTAATGAGCAATTTAATTTCTGATTTCACTTATTAAAGCTAATTTTAATTTTTTTTACTGAGGCTCACAGGCTAATATGTTCAGAGGCGGCTTTCCCTTGACTGAGGCTGTCTCAACCAATCACACTTACCTGGGCTTTTTGCTAACTACCTTAGCTTAGCTGTGCTCTGCTGAGTGTCTTCTGGCTTCACATCAGGTTAAATTCCCCACACTGGAAGGAGACCTGTATCTCTGTCAGTCAACAACTCCTTGTTTTCTTTAAGCTCTGCTTCATTTGTAACTGAGCAGCATGAACGAAGAACAAACTGTCATTATACAAAAGTGACACACTCAACATCTGAATATCTGCTGTGGTTATGGTGAACATCCCTGTCCTGTTTGCCTTCCTGGTTTTAGACTGGGGTCCAGTCTAAAACCAGGAAGGTTCAAAGTTCTTTTCTGTGAACACGGGCTTTCAACCTGCCATGCTCCCTGACCTTCAACTTTCCAGTCTGTGGAGCTCAAAACACCCAAATTTTAATATTGTTTGAAAGTGAACCAGAGATTTTTTTTATTCAATGAGTCCACTATGAAAACACCTTCATTACCCCGGCTAGTCAGCTCATTGGGATGTGGTTTTATTTGTCCAGGTGGAAAGTCTGTTAAAATATGACAAATAGTGTTTTTGTTTTGTTTTTGTCTTTTGAATGTTTTTTGCCAGCAGTACTAATGGTTTGTGGGCTTTTTGGAGTGACACTGTTTCCATTAAAACCTTTGACCTTTGAAGAAGATGTAAGAAAACAGAAGCCCAAACTAAATCATATTCCCTGACAGGAGTGCGGATGTTCTCCCTTCTCTTTACACAAACTGGAAGTTTTGGCATGCTCCACTTGAAAACAATTAGACATCACACCAAACACACACACACACACACACACTCACACACACACACACACACTCACACACAGGGACAGAAACACAAACACACAGCAGTACAAACCAACACAGACTCAGCAGCACTCAGTGCAGAAAGGATGAAGTCTGATTGAGGCGGATTAAATGTGTTGTTTGCTGGTATTTTCCCATAGACAGAAGCAGAGACTTCAGTCTAGTTTTACTTGGAGAGTTCAGCTTGTTGCCAACAATAACAGGCAGACTGCTGAGCTGGCCCCGAATGAACTCTGTTAACCCCCCCTCCCTCATTTTCTGCTTCTCTTCTGACAGAAAATCTCTTCATTCCTCTTCATTGCTTCAAACTCTTCTGATATCAAACGTAAAATCAATCAACAAGGTGAAAAAATCAGACCCCTCATTGATTTATCTTGTTAAATCTCAAGACTCTTGTTATTCAGAGGGAAAGCTTCATTCCTAAACTGCAAAGGTCAGAGGTCACAGTGGCATGAGAACAGAGGATGAGGATTTCTCTGTAAAGTCACATCCCATGTGAGCAGGGAAATTACTCACATTGGTTTTCCCTGGAAAAGCTGCTGCCTCGGAGCCCCTGAGCAACGCGCTCAGAGTGGAAAGTGCTGCTGGAACGGATCAGTGGCCTGCAGCAGCTTATTTCAGTTCAGACAAGTTCTTCAGTGATTCTTTCACTTTCTCCTGTCAGTTTGTTTTTTTTATTTCTTCTTTATTTTTTAGTGTCTTTCACTTTCTGTTTCTCTCTTTTTCTGTGCTTCTTTTTCTCTGATTTAAACTCACTGCAGGGTTGATTAAAAGAAATGAACTAATCATAATTTTTGCTCTCTTCACTCCGTTTTTATCACGTCTTTCCTCCTCTGCAGCCTGTCAAAACAACCAACATGATTTTGTCACAGCTACGACTAAGAGCTATATTTCATTAATCGTATCAGGAAGCATTTCAGTCCTAATTTGTGTTTTCACTTACACACCGTTCAAACAGTCACAGAGAATCACGGCAACAACAAGTTAAAGTAGAGTCATTAACATGGGTGTTCATTTACATACAGGTCTGTGAGCATCACCTCTGTCCGTGACCGAACACTCCGTGGAGAGGCTTTCATTCATCACAGCAGATACTTTCTGTGCTATAAATACACACAGTGTGTTTTTCTCCTGTGTAACCTCCACACAGTGAGAGCTGCATATGTGACAGGCTGGAAGTGGTGAGATACATTAATGTAAAAAAAATAAATAAATAACACCCACACATTTTTCACCTGCAATTATGGAGTGAAATGTGTTTGTCACATACATTCAAGCAATTATGGAGCCCTATTCACGCTTTCCTGTATGTAAGCACCTAATCAGAACACACTGACAGCTGGCAGAGAGCTGGTGTGTGTGTCTGTGTGTGTGTCTGTGTGTGTGTGTGTGTGTGTGTTTGCAGTTTTCAAATTGTCAACCACACACACACACACACACACACACACACACAGACATTCATTGGTAATTACTGTCTTTTCACACTGATGGATGATGTTCTCTGTCGCTCATCACACACACTGTTTTAATGAAGCCATTTGATTGGTTAAGATCATTTTGATTGACAGGTGACAGAGTAGCTCATTTGCAAAGAGCTTCAAAGTCTCGAGATCTCCTCGAGGCTCCTCTCAAGATGTTCATTTCTTGAACTGGAGGATGGCACCAGAAACATCTCCAGTGGATTTCTGAGATGAAACAGTTGGAGATTTCCCACAATGCAGCAGGAATAGACCCATGATGGGCTACATATAGATCGCCATGGCAATACTGTGCCGCCGAGGTGCATCACTTCTTTATCTGTACTCAAACCTGTTCTTGTTGTGGGTGTGTTAAAATAAAAAGTAGAAACAATGCAAATAATTAGAGCTAAAGAAGAACAGATGTGTGAGAAAAAACAGGTATTGAAAATACGACAAAAATTGAAAACGTACTTCTCTGTGAATACCTGTGTCTATCTGCAGGCGTTTGGGATTTGTGCTTTTTTTATTGTTTCACCAAAGGGATATTGAAATGATTTAGAAAGTAATTTCTGAGTTGTCTCTGTGGTAGCCAGAAGGAATCTTCGGATCAGATATGTCAACAGAAACAGATTCAGAAATGAACTAAAGCAAATATGAGGTTTTAAGAACTTTCCTGAAAGGCTCTGGATGTATCGACCTGCACATGAGTCCTCTTATTTTTATTTTTTATACAAACTCCTGTAAATGCTTCTCTTAAGCTTTAGGCAACTATTACATCATTTAGAGCAACACATATGAACAACAAGGGTTACATAACACCGTCATTACAAGGCTGACATCAGGTACCTTTACACCTGTAATGCTCCATTTTACCCACGCTGCTCGATAACTTACTACCTTTCACTGTGTTTTTGAGGAACCATACGATGATGATATGAGCTTTAAAGCTGCTATTTAAATTATTTTGCTATACAAATGTATTTTCATGGAAGGCTTGATACAAAATACTGTATATATCTTACTGCTGTATGTTTTGGGTATGAATTTCCTCATTGAATTTTATTGATTCATGTCAAGAAGAAGTTCTCTTACTGATAGTGAGGACAGTAATAAACACTAAAGCTTTTTGAGCACTAAATTTTATTATCAAGACTGACTAGTATCTCGGCACAAATATTTATGCTTGTTTTACTTTTTTATGGGGAAATATTTTCTGAAAGTTATCATTTCAAAACCCATTTGCCCATTTTTAAAATATCCAGCCCTCATACTGCAGGCTTCTCAAAAGTGTAGAAATGTATGTAACTTCACTGTAATTCAGACTAAAGGAAAACAGTCGAGACAAATTTATGATTATAATGAATTAAATCCTCCACTTTGCTCTTTTATCCAGATTGTGACGTTAAATTGAACTATCTTTGGATTCAATTAGACTTCCTTTATTAATAATTATATTTATGTAATTATTTCATAGACAAATCTCCAACATTCAAAAGACCTTATATTTAGTTTGGCATCATCAGACATTTTTTCATCATTGTTTTCAATGTACTTTATTTTATTTTTATTTTTCCAGCAAGTGTGTGTAGATCACATTTCCATCCTCAGAACAGTGTGCATGCAGTGTAGTTAGTCGGCCTCTTTGAAAACCTCATTAGCAGGATGTTAATAATATTTCCCAGATGGCCTTTGTGTTTTTGTGCCGTTGTTTGTGTCGTTTCTACTAATTTGTCTTTCTCTACATGTTGATGTCACTCCTTCAGTTAGTTCATCAAAGGCTCCTCTCAGCCAGAGCCTCCTCGTCTTCCTCACAAACAAAACACTTCTCTGCCTCTCATCACCTGCTGTTCCAACACTCTGTTACAGAGGGTTAGCGCCTCCCAGTGGACAGACGGTCAGCTACACTCCGATATCTGACTGCTTTGCTTCACCTGGGCCTTTAATCTGCCTCTGTGGTCTGTGTTCATTAACATGTGCACAGATGGATTCCTTAGGAATGAAAATGTATCTATCCCTCCTCTTAGTACTGCTGCAGTTACTGCATTTCTTCCTCTACTCTAATGACTATTGCTGCTCTCTTACTGTAACTGCTGCACAATAGTTCAAAGCTCTGTTTCTTAGAATCATGACTACTAATAATTACTACTTGCTATTCAATTCAATTCAATTTTATTTATATGGCATCAAATCCCAACAAAGTTGTCTCTAGACTCTTCACATATGGAGCAGGTCAGAAACACACTCTATGAATACCTGCTGGTATCACTGTATGAGTGTTACACTGCTGCTCTCAGTAACTGTGGTATACTGTGTAACCTAATATCACCACAGTTACATTTGTCTGTTTACTTTCAGCTACTCCCACCACTACACTTCTGTGCCTACAAGCAGTATCAGTACTGCTAGTGTTGCAGTACTAATAGCACAGGTGATAATAGCAGAACTACATCTACAGCACTTTTACACTGTTAAGGCTGCTACATACAGCATTAGCACCAGAGCTTACGCACCGCAACTGGCACCAGAGAGCTTAGAGTAGAGTGGGTTTTTATTTAGAGTCGTTGCCGCTGCTGCTATGAAAATCTATTGGTACTATCACTGCATTACTCTGTTACACTGATGTTTAATGCCACTTCAACTTCTGCCACTTTTGCTGCACTGGTGTGTCTAACACTAGGACTGCTGCTTGTAGGCTACTACACCTGCTAGAAATAGTCCTGCTTGTACGAACAATACCTATAATACTAATATAATTACACCACTGCAACCAATGCTACTTACAATTTTTCTACTAATACTTTGCTGTACTTGTATTGTTACTACTGATCCTACAGCTACTACTGTGCCTAATTCATCTAGTGGTTCTGCTATCCATACTATCACAACTCTTACTATTAATGTGACTTTGCTGCACAGTCTAACATGAGAACATCACAGGCACTGCTTCTGTAAGTACCGGTATCATAAAGGAGCTACGACTGTGGCTGCTGTTGCTGCTGTATTAGTCGAGTAGCTGTTATGCCTGCAAGTACAAATACAGTGCTGCTGGTACCAGTGCTGCTGCCGACAGTACTGCCACTCTACCCTTTGTACTTTAGTTCAGAAATAGACAGCAGAGAGTCGTGGACTGAAATTCACATGTAGAAAACACAGAGTGTGTTTACAGTCACAACAGTCACATGACCTTTTCTGAGTGTTTGGCTGCTGTTGACTAGAGCATTAATCACTGACTCTGGATCAGCTGCTCAGCTTTGGCTGAATCTATGAAAACACTGCTATGTTTGTTAAAGGAAGGAACAGGTTCATGTTACAGGAGGCTGCAGGTTAGTCGGCACTGTTTGATGTGCAAAGTCACTACTTCCTGTTTGGCGAGCTGCAGAGGCTGCAGGAGGGTTTAAGAGATCAGGGAGTGAGACCAGAGAGTTGATCATTCAAAACCAAAGACCACAGTCACACTAAAATTCATTGAGCAACTTTTGTCGTTCATGATTCAGTCATTTCTGCTGCATCTGTCCTCAGTGTTTTCTTATTCAGATGTCTCAGCTGCCAGAAGAGAAAGAACAGAAAGGTCCGTCATCTCACTCATGTGGAAGCTGCTCAGGTTGGCTGTTGAGGGAAAATATATTCAAAGGAAGCACCTTAGGGGGAAAAAAAGAAAAAAAACTCTTCAAGCAAATTCTTCATGTTAGCAACAACCTCAGGGGCTGAAAAACGAAGCAAACAAGGAATTACCACCAACTGCAACTTGTCACATCACCACTGTAGGCCAGTTTAAATCAAGTCTCAACCTTCAGAGCCCCATGTTAAAAAGTGAAGACTGTTTAAAACCTGGTGTCAAATAAGGGTTTCGGTCCCCACAGCCTGTTTCTCTGTTCATGGCCACTTTAAAGAGGAGAGAAGTGTTATATAACTCACAATATAAATTCTGTCCAGGCTTTGAGATGTGCATATTTAAAGTACCTTTCTCTGCTCCACTGACTGTCTAAATATGACCACTTCTACCTCCAAGAAACTAAGATGGTCACAGCACAAGTATCAGGGCTCATGATGGCACTCCACAAAGCAGTGGGTGAAGTCAGACTGGGGCTGTGCCCTATTTGATACACTGTGTTTGATTTAGGTGTGTCTTTATATTATTGTTTTTTATTTTTCAACCAAAGAAAAGTTCACAAGAGTCTTCGGCACCTTATGGAGTACACTGTTGCTGAGTGAAGCCAGCCACATTTGTGATGTGTGTTTGATAAAAGTTAAGCTGGAAGGTAACCAGGAGTTCGCTCTTGTGTCACAGATTTTAAAAATAAACTGTCCTATATAATAAAGTGGATAAAAGCTTCACAGGCCGTTGATTTAACCAAAGTTTTACCAGTCAGTCAGTAAACAGTCGAGTTCACAGTTTCTGATTTGACTGACTGTTATTAATTAGGACAAACAATCAAAATAAGCAAAGACAGAAGAGAATAATGTCCAACACATTATTGTAAATGTTTTGATATTTCTGTATTTTTTTAGTGGAGGTTTTGGTTCACAATACTCAAGACTCTGTAGTAGCTTTCAGCTGTCACACTCGACAGTGTGAATTGTCATTGAAGCTCAGGTGAGAGTTTCTGTGCATTTGTAAACAAAACGTTGTTGTATGTGTGTGTTGTCAGACTCTTGCGGATTGAAGGCCGTCAGCAGCTGCTGAGCACCGAGCTTTTTGATCTTCAGGAGAAGAAGAAAGAGACGGAACAGGAGCTGCAGAGAAGCTCCGGCCTTCAGGCGTCCACTGTGAGTAACCCCAGCACACACTCACAGCGTACAC
>JAPZDZ010000011.1:3238830-3263381 GCA_029783805.1 Acanthurus tennentii
GGATGGACGGATGGATGGATGGATGGATGGCTGGATGGATGGATGATGGATGGATGGATGGATGGATGGATGGATGGATGGACGGATGGATGGATGGATGGCCGGATGGACGGATGGATGGATGGATGGATGGCTGGATGGATGGATGATGGATGGATGGATGGATGGATGGATGGATGGCTGGATGGATAAATACTGTTGTTCTTCATGTACTTGCATGAGTACTAATTTCTTATGCTGTGCAGATTGAGGTGAAGGAGGCCCGGGAGGTGATGGTGGAGGCCAACAATCAGGAATATGCCTTCAATTACCTTCAGCAGTCCCTCAAAAACAGGATCCAGGATGCCGAGGTAAACTGGGCAACAACTAAAGTTAAAAAGTAGGATGGACAGATTGCTGAAAAATTCTACTTTCAGAGACCACATCAAGGATTCTTTAATCCTTGCTTTCTTTTATTAAGTCTCACTAATCTGATCAGTTAAACCACTTAACATGACTAGAAAAACCCAACATTTGAAAATCTTGAGCTTACAAGTTAATTTTGGCAGCCTTAGCATTGCATTAGTGTTGATTGATTCCAGACAGGCGGAGGACTTAGAGACGGCATGAAACGGTTGGTAGTAACACTGTTTGCATCGTCCAAAATTGTACCTGGAGCTCAATAGTGCAGAAAAGATGGAACTGAAAAAATAAAACATTCAATCAACTTGAATTTGCCAAAGCTCGTTAACTGCCAACAAAGTACACTCTACATAAATGACATTTAATATCAAAGCAAGTTGTCAGGTTTTGAATAATTAACTTTGTTTTAGGCAGCCATTCGTGTCTTGTAAAAATAAATCAGCCAAGATTCAAGCGCAAAAAATAGCAGCAACACTGATGATCCATGTATCAGTAATAGATGATACATTTGCAAGTAATGAACAAATTTTAAAAACTGTAGAACTGTCCCATCATAACACACAGTTTGTATGTGAAAGCAGATCTCTGAACTGTGTGTGTGTGTGTGTGTGTGTGATGTGTTCAGGAGAGCCTGGACAAGCAGACGCTGCATGCACAGGCTCTGTCTGACAAGTTGTGGATGACAGAGAGACAGCTGGAGGAGTTGGAGATCGCCAAAGACACCAAAGAAAAGAAGACATCAGAGCTCAACAGCACCATCTTCAGGCTGGAGACAGAGGTGCAGAGACTGACACAGTTTCCTCTGACCTTTATTATTTGACTTTCCCAAGAGAATGTACTGTGTTGCAAGGAAAGCATTGATTTCCAGAGGAATTTCTTTCATAGAATTACTTAAATCTGAAAGCCTTGAAATATATTAATTAACTTTGAGATATACACATTGAATCCAGGTAAACATTGGGTGAGAGGAGCGTTTGTGCTCAAACTGAAAGACGCTCTGGGTCACATCTGTAAGAGAAGTTGCACCGTTTCTCTTTATCCACCAAATGATGGCTGATAGATTCAGTGTGTTCATCAGCCTCTTTACTAATTAGCTTAATAAAGGTCCTAAATATCAAAACACTCTCCTCTGTGTGACAGCCAGCGGTTAGAGCTGCCATGGTAAACTCAGGTAGGAGAGCGCAGATGTGTGTGTGTGTGTACAGTAAGTTTGTTTGTGTGTGTTTCCAGCTGAGTGACGCCCTGCAGGCGTCCACACAGGCTGCAGCCGAGCTGAGCCTGCAGCAGAAGCTGCGTGAGGACAGCCAGCTGAGGGTGGAGGAGCTGGAGGAGAGTCTGCTGGAGAAGGACCAGGAGCTGCAGAGGCTGCAGATCGTCGTCAGCAGACTGCAGGGAGAGGTATGCCCACCGGTCTCGTACTTGAGTTCATTAACATTGAGTCATTTCACATTAACATGCCTGTTGACATGCATGTCCCATATTCTTGCATCTTGGCTATTAAATGTCACTTGAATTTTAGGTTCTTTTATAACTAAATAACTAAAATGTATATTAGGGTGCTAATATTTATTAACAGCTTAGGACCCTGTTGGAATGAATGCAGCCCTTAGGATCTTTGTGTGTGTGTGTGCTGTTTGCCTGCAGGTTTCTAGTAAGCTGACGGATAAGGAGCGGACACTGGAGGAGGAGATCCAGCTGAGAGAGCGGATACAGCTGCAGTGCAAGCAGGCGGAGAGGAAGGTGGATGACCTCCACATGGAGCTGCAGACCACCATGCAGGCCAGAGATGACCTGACCAAACAAGTCAAACAGGCTCAGGTACAGTTGAAGTCATGTGACAGACAGATTTTAATGTCTCAATGACACAAAGCTCTTTAAACATGTTCCGTTTAAACACACAGAGTGAAAGAATTACAAACAGAGAAATGAAGAGGCCTGCTGGCCGGGTCAAGTGAAATGGTTTCAGTCAAAGGCTTCACATGGCATAATTATAGGACCTTTTGAATGAACAAAGAGATTTTTTTATTGCTCTAAGTTCGGGTTTAGATGCATTTGCACAACATTTTTGTAGGTAATAATTATTTGATTTTACTTTCTTACCTCTCTCCAGCCATTGATTTCTCTTGAAGATTTAAATCTTTAAGGACCTTTCACAAAAAACACGTTTAATCGTGGGGTTTACATTTAACCCCCTCACATCCACTGGATGCCATGGACTAAAACAACTAATTAAGATTTAAGCGTTTGAAACTTTGCCTTTTTTGCTCGACACTTTTTTAATTTGTTCGATTATTTAATAACAAATTCTCTAATTCATATTTGTTGTTGTGGCTTAATAGTTTTCTGTTGAAGCTTTTCCACTTAGCTATTTCAAATAGGCCCAAAAAGGTGGATGTTTAAAGGTTAAAGGGTCAGTGTTTTTAAATTCCAACTCAGACAAAATGAAATAGTGTATTTGTTGGGGACTATTTGCAACTAAGGGTTAACTTAGTTTTTAAAATTTTCTTTTTTTTGTTACATACAAATAATAGAAGTAAAATTCAGCACCTAACAAGCCTGAACTTGTATGGGATTTGTATTTGACTTCTGAACGAGCTGATAGTAAGTAAAATTACACAGCTTATTTTATGTGTTAAGAAATGAAAAAAATAGCAAATGTTTGTTATTTCCTGAATGTTTCATCCTTGAAGTGAACTCGTCCTGTTTCCAGCTCAGACACCATCCACAGTGTGTTTGCATATGTGACCTAATGAGTCAAACAGAGATGTCCGCTTGAATTAATCAGTCATGCAAACCATCAGAGTTCGGGGTTAATGAGGCATTAATTATGCAAATCCTGTTTAGCAATCAACGTGCTAATTCCATAATCCCAAATATTCATCATGTCGCTATTTCTGAAGATACCTCATCTGTGCTGTTTCTAAATAACCTGAATGTGTTGAGCTAATGAGACAACAGACAGTTGTCATCACAAGGGCTGACCTCAGATCAGAAGCTGTCTGAGAAAAGTTTAGTTTGGTTGACTTTTCCCTCTGAACTGTTGTTCTCTCAGGAGAAGATTATCGACCTGGAGAGCGATCTGGAGGAGCTGCAAGACAGCGAGCAGAGATGGGCCTCCAAGCACAAGAGAGCTATTGAACAGGTAAACACACACCTGAGACAGGAAGTGACTTTACAAACAGTCTTTACATCAGTTAGACAGATTTGAACTGTCTGGTTATTGAGACATTTCTGTGCTTGCTGTCAGACTGAGCAGCTGCAGCTGAAGCTCATCCAGGAGAAAGATCTGAACGACCTGCTGGAAACTGACAAGGCTGCCTTGGAGAGACAGGTATGTGTATGTGTGTGCCTGTATCTCACACCCATGCTTAACACTGTCAGACCCTCTCTCTTAATACTTACATTTATTAAATTTAGTTGACCTGCAATGTGTTTTGAAAGCTGATACTTAAATAAAAAAAAACAATCTAAACACAGATTTGTTGACCTAACATAAATAGTTTTTAAAGAAGGATCCTTTAATTTGAGTTTTAAGTAAAAGTGACAAAGATATGTGCCAAATGAAACGTTTCACTGGGTAAATATGAACCTCTCAGTGCCCTCTGGTGGACAAACTGTGTAATGAAAGCACCAGTCCAAACATATTTTGGACATTTCTGCACTGTAATTCCCAACTAGAAGTAATCACCTGACACTGATGTTGATTTGTCCGTTTTAACCTCATGTAGGCAAGTACAAGCAGTGATGTTTTCCATTCAGGTTCTGATGATCAAAAGGAGATTCAGTATTGAGGAATAACTGTATGAGCTTCAACATGAAGTTACAGTTAAGGGCATGATTAAAAAAATCAAGCAAAGTGCTTGTTAAAGTTCATCTCTTAAACAATCTGTCTGCAGCTGCGTGAGCTGCGTCTTGAGGTGGAGGAGCTTCAGAGCTCCAGAGTTCAAGAGGACGTCATCTCCAGGGCGGAGAGCAAAGTCAAAGAGCTGGAGAACACTCTGAGGGTCGAGGAGAGGTCAGTCACATGACAATTTGGACAAAACTTTGCCATGATACTGTTAGCAATATATCTTGACACAGATTGTTTTTTCTTTTTTGCTTTTTCCTCTGAAAACTAAAACATGGCCCCTAAAGTTTTCTATCAGTTTCACATCTACAGACCAAAGGACCACATGTTCTCTCTGGTCTATCCTAATGTGCACAGCAGAGTAGTGCTGTCTGCAAAATGATCAAATGTGATGAAAGCACGTAACCACAGCCGTTCATGCAGAATTATGCAGACACACAGGGGCTGTGTTCTCCTGCTGCTGCTCCATGCAGCCGCACACTGATGTGTTTTGGGTTTGGTTGCAGGAACAAAGCTGTTCTTACAAACACCATCAATAAGCTGGAGAGGAGGATCAACGAGCTGACTGACCAGATGGAGGAGGAGCACAGGATAGCGACTGAACAGAAAGACCTGGTAATACACACACTCACACACTCACACACACACACACACACACTCCTGGTGTTGCAAAATGATCAAAACAGTTTTGTTTTGTGAACTAACTTCTTTTAAATAGAAAGAAACACATCAATTTAAGTAAAAGTTCAAAATATACAACTTATGTATGTAGGAGCCACAGGAAGAAAATTACTGTGTGTACGACCATTATTATATCATCATTTCAGATATTTTGACATTTATAGGCGCTAGATAATGTCTTCTTATTTTTTCTTGATGTACCACTTTAAAATAAATTAAATTTCTGACCAGGCCTGTGTCACCATGATTAGCTGTTTTCACGTTTGTCCGGTCCTGTGTGTGCAAACTAACCGCTGCTCTGTGATTGGTCCAGATGACCCAGAGGATGCGCACTCTGAAGCGTCAACTGAACGAGGTGGAGGAGGAGGCGAGCAGGAAGGATGCTCAGTACCGCCACACCCAGAGAGAGCTGTCCGAGGAGAGGGAGACCAGCAGCCGACTGCAGAGACAGCTGCTCGACCAACACCTGCAGATAAAGTACACACTTGGATGCACACACACACACACACACTCACACTTATGTAGATGGACGGATCAGAAGTCACACATATCAGATATTAAAGTCAGTGAAAATGTTTGTTTATTTGTGGATCTTCAGATTTTCTTCTGTGACCTAAAAACGCATGAGTATGGTTGCTATGGTTACCAGTGGTTAACTGTTGTCCAAACCAACACACACACAGACCAGTCTGACATGTGTGTGTTTTTTGTGTAGAAACACAAACAAATGTAACGTGGTTTTCCTTTATACAAGTTCAGTCCGTCAGCTCTGTTATTTTCATGGCACAAACAGCACGTCTCTGTCGCTGTCTCTTCCACAGGCGCAAGGAGACTTTGACAATTCGTCAGACTCTGGACAACCTGAGGTTGGACCTGAGTGTTGATGATGAAGATGAAGATGAAGATCAGCCACAGCAGGGAGAAACACAAAATATGACCAAAGTCTGAACCCTCACTCCTCACTCCTCCTATATCATCACAAAACATAAAACAGTCTTCATCTTTACCGTGACAGAGCAGTCAGGATGGGTTGACATGGGACATTTATTAAACCTGCCAGTACCACTGTATTACAGTCATAGCCAGGAGGCATCTACAGGTTCTGCAAGACAAAGTGCATTCTTCCATTAGGAGGGTTGGTTAACACAGGAAGACCACAGATGCTCATTTCAGCTAGTCAGAGTGGCTTTTCGGCCTCTATAAAAAGGATGAATGAACTTTTCCTGAAAACAAACAACAAAAAAAGCTACAAGCTACACCAGTTTTGCTGTAGGTTAAGATAATAGTTATGTACATTTTTTACAGATCACGATATTTAATAATAATCTCTTAAAAAGTGTCATGAAAATAATGTAATCTGATCTTGATTAGTTAAGAAAACAACAAAATTATTAATAATTTTAAAAATATTAAAAGCCTTGTATAACAATAATTTGCATTATTAAAGGATCTTTCCCCAATTAAAGACATCATTATATATATAAATATATATATATATTTTTTTTTTTTAACTTTATTTCTATATGTGTTAAATTGTACATGCCTGAACACTCTGCAATTAATTGAAAAGAACCTTCAAACTCTGCGCTTACAGTATTTTCTTTACAATTTGCATGAAATTACAAGTAAATTTTCAAGAAATTGTCAGAAAATTTGCAGATATTACATGATTATTGCCATCTACTGGTGAGCCACAGAAACTACAACAGTGATCCATGTACATAAAAATTCACTAAGAGCTCTGTACCCACAGCCTGCCATTATGAGACGCTCAGACACATTGATAGACTGCTCAACAATGACGTCAAATGCTACTTTTGACACATTTACTCTCCTTTTTTATTGGGTAGAAAGTATAATAGAATCACATTCCGGTGTTTGCTAAAAATAATAAGTAAACAGAAGTCTGATGCAGAAAGCTGTTAACATACATAAATTACTACGTATGGCCTTCTTAACTCAGAACTCCATCAGGCCTCTGTTTGATGACATTTGGGGGAGGATTTGTTTTAATCCTTTTTATTTTCCAAATTTTAGAAAAGAGAGTGCAACATCAGAATCTGTGGACTTTTGGCATTTGTTTTTTTTGTTTTTTTTTTGGTAGAGCTTTGCTGTCAATCTTTCTTAAGGTGGGATTTTCAATGTTAGAAGCCGTTCAGTCTAACTTGTGCAACACATTCACCTGCACCATTTAAACATATTTCTTACTGGTCTCTGACATCTTACATAACGACATGACTCACAGCATAGTTATTAACACTGGCGGAGGGACCTTGAATTTGATTGCTGTCTTTGATTCACACACATACGTACACAACCACACACACAATCAATTCTCCAATTATTTATACTGAACACTTTTTGTGCTTTTGTTGTCTTTATGATTTGAAGATTGTTGATTTTTTTGTATTTGCTGTTGCTGATGGGGAAAAAAGTATTTTAGAGAATGAAGTTTTATATGATTTTAGAAATAAGTTTTACAGGGGGTTTGCTGCTTTTTTGGTAACTCACCATACCTTACACAAACAGTATCTGTTAATGTGAAGAAATTTAAGGGATAAGATCAGAAAAAAGTACAAAAAACACTTGGCATCAATATTCAACCTTTAAAGTTGTATTTTATTCATATCTACTCACACCAAACAAAAATAAACAAAATCTATTTTCTTAAAATACAAATTTATAATGTTTAAAAGTATAAAAGCAGAGACATCTTAGCCCTGAGAGAAGAAATAGAATAATGAAATCTTGTTAAAATACAATTTAAATTCAAGATGCATGTTAATGTTAAGTGAAGACAAGGAAAAAATAATGTATTGTGTTTAACACAGTTTATATGCTATGTGGTTTATAATACCATCTGTTCACACTCTGCATTCAATTATTTTGTAGGATTTTTTTTTCTTTTCAAAATAAAACTAAGTGCACAGACAGACACAGACAAGGTTGGACTGGTAAATTTAAATCATCAAGAGAAAATTAATAGTTTTTTAAATAGTTACTATAGCCAAAGAGTTAATAAGTGTTTTAATGTTAAAGATAAATTATGTCTGTTTTCTTATAGAATCCCAAGTAAACTGAATTCAGACATGGTCCTGTTCAAGCCGTGCCTAAAGGACTTCTATTACGAACACTTAGCAGCATCAAGCTACAGTTATTTTCGGACACGTTCAGTTCGTTTCTTTGTAATGTTTACATTTGTTGCTGTATTTTGTTTTTGGAAAAGGGAGGATAAATCACTTTTTTTTAATGAATGAGATTCATATTTTAGCTGCTGGGAATGTAATTGCTACACAGCGTCTCTTGTTTTCTCATAACAAAAGAAAGAGCTATTGTCTACAAATATGTAAAAAGAAATAGAATACACTGACTTATTTTTGTAATTCCCCTTCACATCGTTCTGGCTTCTTGGGTATTTATTTTTGTTTGTCACATTTTCTCTGTTTTAGTAAGTTTCTCTTCCAAAATGCAAATAAATTTCTTCTCCATTGTGTATTCAGGGTGTTATTTATGTGTTTTTTGTGAGCAAAAAACTTGCTTTTCAAACAAAAATATTTATAGAAGTATTATATTTTAATCTTCTAAATATAAATGAGAAACCGTTACAACAGTGTGACTTTTATGTAAGCACCAATGTTCAGCACCATGGGTTAGAAACTAATGACTTTCCTGATGAGGATAGTCTAAAATTACTCGACACAACTGCAGAAAATCCCTGGTTGAAACACAGATGATACTGAATCTAAAAAAAGGCCTCCCAAAATCTGTTTGGAATTTATTTAGAGCGTGAAAATAAAGTTTTTTTATGTGTTTTAGTCCATTTACTACTAATGAAAGGGAATATTACAACTGTTGATTTTGTGAAGATGCTACTGAGATTTAGAAAAACATTTTGTAATTTATTTTGTTCATCCATTACCTTCACTTTACATCTGTATATATGATAGTATTGCATGGTGAATTCTTAAGTGAATTCCGAGACTAAATGTTTTTGTTTAGTATGTCACAGTTAAATTACTCTCTCTAAGTGGTGCCATGAGGATTTTTCAAATCAGTTGTCTTTTTTAAAAAAAAAAAACGGACACTTTTTTTTAAGTTTTGAACCTGCTTTGACCAAGACCAAGAGCTTGAAAAACATTGATATGGTAGGTATTGGTAAGGGTAAAGGAAATAGAAAAAGGGCATCCCACTGGGGGCTGTGCTTAACCAAGCTCAGGGCTTCTCTGTTGGATAAAGAGTGGCAGCCTTACAGCAAGACATGTGCAACCTGTAATGAGGGGCAACGGTGACACCACTGACTGTCATGCAGATGCTGAGATTTATGCAAGCCCACTCAAATCTTCATGCTAATCATATGATGTCCATGTTTCTGACTTCAACCAGTGTAAACACACACTAGTTCAATGCAAAGTGATATCTTAAACATTGTTCATAAACAATCTGTTTCTATCACTTAGTCTGATGTGACCCAACAGTTGTCCACACACAAGAGGACTGACTGAGAACAAGGTTTTGTCCTGAGGTAGAAGGAGAGTTATGTTGTTCATGTTCCATGCACATATTTTAAATGTTTAAACGAACATGCAGAAACTGCGATGGACTGGCGACCTGTCCAGGGTGTCCCCTGCCTTCGCCCTAAGTCAGCTGGGATAGGCTCCAGCCCCCCCCCCCCCCGACCCTACAGAGGATTAAGGGGTATAGCAAATGGATGGATGGAACATGCAGAAAGTCTGAAGTTAGTAACATTTTTGGTATTCCTGTTTCAGATTATTACAAATTGCAAGTCAGTACTGTCTGAGAAAATGGACATCAGCCTCTGTGCAGTTATCAAGGATTGCAGATTTGAACTTGTCCAACATTCACCCTGTTCGTTTGATTTGCCACCCTCGGACTACTTTCTCTTCCTTGAAAGGAAAATTCAGTTCAGTACTCTCCATTTTGACATTGATGACCTCATTGCTGCTGAAAGAAAATTTTCCCTAGCTTTGATGGCAACTTCAATAAAGAAGGGATCCCTATGCTCGACAAATGCCTGATTAAGTGTGTGAACGTGGGAGGGAACCATAGTTACAAAAATAAATGTACTAGGTTTTCTAAAACTAACTCTTTTTTATGCTAGGTTCTAAATTTCTCAGTCAACCCTCATACAATGAATTGGTGAAGTAAACAACCACAAAGACAACACATTCCACATTTCTTATTGTATTAAGACATTTTTAATCAGCTGTCAGTTCTAATGACTGGACAAATTTACTGCAAAATCAATTGATCATCATCTATAGCAAATTCCTCTGCAAGATAAAATGCAATGCAGCTGACTCTACAAAGATAATCATAAAAAACATACATGTTCATTTCCAATTTAAAACACTTTCCAAACCAAAAAGCCATCTTTTTTTTTTTACATATAACATCTGTCATGTTAATATGTTGCTCCATATTTTAGCTAAAACTGGACACTTCAGCATCAATGCCAACAACAATAGCACAATTAATTTCACACTTTATTAAATATGCCAAAGGCACTGAATCAATGTTTAAAATAATTGCAAATAATCTTTTTAAATTTTTTTTCTAATTCTTTTTTGTTTGGTTTCTTTGATGCCACATCCAGCAGGTACCAGATTGGCAATCAGAAAATTTTGGTCTGATAGTCACTGCCACAGCAAGGTGTTCCTGTCCGGAAGGTACGGTAATTGAACAGTGTAATTGTTTTCTATTTTTCTCCAAACAACAGTTTTCTAAATTAAGGGTAAAAAAAATAATTGCTTGGAGAAAAAAATACTGGTCCAAGCTATTTTTAATGTATGCTAACAAAAGTGCTTAAGCTAACGTTAAATGTAGCACTAACAACATGCTAATGTCCAGGGGAACAACACTAGAGTTCATGGATAAAAATGTGTTTTAAAATCTAATGTGTAAGGATTATTTATTTGTCATTTTACATAACAATTTTACTCTGTTTGCTGTCACAGATATGAGCTCTGTTTATTTATGTAGCTACAGTTAGGAGCTAAGCTAGCTTTAGTTTCACTATAGCTAGCTTCAAAAATTACAATTTAGTTCAAATCAAATCAAAAACAATGTTGTAGGCCTACTATTTTTGTTATACTTGGCAGTTTGACATATTTAAATCTTCTCAGTGATGTATCACAAGATGAAGACTTATATTAAGGAAGTATTGACTCTGCATATTTGTTAAGTGACTGTTATTCAAAGACAGAGATATAGATAGAGATAAAATAATTTTGAGATATATCCATGAATTTTCTGTAGTGCTCCAAAATAAACAACTTTCCTTCCAGATGACTGAAAACGAAAACATACTCCATATACATGGCATAAAATCGTGTTGTGCATTCAAAATCTGTATCTTGTGTGCAAAGGAGCTACAATTCAAATGTGTATTTTGAAGAAGGAAAAAACTTGTGAGCACAAGTGCCATACCTTGTGTGTTTTTTGAGTAGCCAGTGTAATCTCTTCAAGATGTGAATGTTAAAACAAAAAACATATAATCTGATATAGAGTTACATTGAGCTTTTGTGAACATGTCACCAATGCAGAAACACCAAACTGTTACTGCTATCAGACTGTTTAAGAGAGTTGTAACAAAGAGAAGCTTAAGTTCTATTTTGAATATTTTTTATCTTTTCTTTCTGTTCTTATTAACTCACAGCAGTTTCTATCTGCATCACACCAAAACAAAAGAAGACTCCTCTGGAAAAAAACCCAAAAGGAATAAAACAAACACAGAGGTTTATTTGCAGCTCTGACATCATAAACATTAAACGCATTACAGGTCATTTCATTCTCATTGTGTCCAACATGCTGACAGTGCAACAAACCAAACAAACACACAGGCATCAAGACACGCAGTGAAAACTGAAGAAACATGTACAAACCGCAGGCATCAGAGAAAACTCACACAGAGGATTTCCAAAAATAAAAGCTCTTAGAGGTACTGGATTAATTAGTTGTTTTGATATATTGGGCACAAAAACAACATGATGACTTCTAGTCTCTTTTGCCTCTGCTTGTATTTTATAATCAATAATGTATCGAGATATTCAGTAGCTCACAAACTCTACAGAAGATCAGACAGAAGAGATAATAACAGGCACAACATGACTTTTCAAACAGTGTAAACTTTCAAAGTGAATTCAAAAACTACCAAAACAATTGAAGACTTACAAAGATATAATTCAAGAAAAACATGATTTAATACAGTGAAAATGTTAGTAAATGTCAGAATATGTGACATAACTGAATACTGAATTAAGCAAGAGGCAACAGAGGAAAAATGTTTTCTTAAAATGTATGTTTTATCAGAAAAAAACATCATGGCCACATAATAAGATAAAAGCTGACAAATTGGTCCAGAAGATTGTCACAATTAAAAGGCATTGGTTCAAGATGTTCAGGAAAATGGTCATCCAGCTACGTGAGGTGCATTGAAAAGTTGGACTTAAACTTGCAAATTCTAAGAAAGCCACCATGAACGTTTAGTGCTGTTGATTAACTTTATTTTAGTTAATTTTGTCCCCTTGCTTCATTTGATCTGAGCTGTTGGGTCAAGCTCAAAAGTCCATTTTCATATTAATGTTTTTTTTTTGAATCATTATTATAAAGTAAAATCAGTTGCCAGTCATCTTGATAAAAAAGGCTGCATTTCATTCATAGACAGCCAATTTTTTTTCAAAGTTCAAATTTATTTGTTTTTTTCCCAAAATTTTTACCAGAGATTCACAAGATTCTTCCAAGAAAAAGAACAAATTTCAATAAAATATATAATCAAAGACTTTCAGACACATATAAGACATTTAAAGCTGCAACATCAATATATTAATATAATATAGATCTAGTGTATGGTTCAGTCTCAATAAATATTGAATCAGACAGACATGAACTTGAAACCACTCAAATAAATGTATTACTGTCTGCATCTGTTGCTAACATATTAGCCAGAACAACTTTGAAAGTGTAAATGTGTCACTGTTTTGTTTTCAGCTTGTTTTCAGCTTGCTTCACTGCTCCAAAGTTGTCAAAAATTTCCATTTCAATTAGTGCAGCTTGAACTGTCTTTATGGTCTGAGTCTTACACATGCCATGTCCCTTAACAATAATTTGATTAACTGTAACAGGACTTGCCTCATGAACAAAAAGCTGAAGCACAGGAAAGTAAAACAAGAGAAGAAAACAAATTGAAATTTATCTTATAAATAATCAGTAAATTAACAGCAATGTGTGTTAAATATGGCACTGAGATTGGTTGATGGCAGACAACTCTGCTTGGTTTTGAAACCAAACAAAAATGAAATAACAAAAAAAAAAACAACAACACAAAAAGTAAAAAAAAATGTTTTAGTGTAAAGGCATTTTTTCTCTGAGTGAACAGAAGAATGAGGTTTGGGTGTGTCCAAAAGTAAATGCTTGCTTGCATCATTTCTGTGTCTAATATTTGGCAGAGATTACACAGAAATAACAAAAAGGTGAATCCAGGGTGTCATGATGCTTTTACTTATATTTTTTTAATTAATCAAGAGAGCCCAATACTAAAGATTTCAATTAAAAAATTAAAATGTATACTTATTAGAATGTCCACAGAAGGGTGTTGCTACTAATAAGCCACCAAAACGCTATACTTAGTGTAACTGCTGACCCATTTGGCAGTCACTGGTTTCAGTACACTTAAAATACAACCTGCAGTAATCCTTATGTGTGCAGCTGTGAGTTGGGACCCTTCTCTTGACTCATTGAATTACAAAATGAGTTGCAAGCAAAAAGATAATTTCCCTTGTTTCTGGTACACCTCAACTATGTTCAACATTTTTCATGACGTAAGGCAGATCAAGGTGATACTTGATATAAGAAGAATTGTTGAGTTGCACTTAAAACAAAATAGGTCATCTTAGAATCTACTGATTTTTAAGTTTAATTAAAAATGATTTATTTAAGTGAATATAAATTGAAAATGGTCAGAAATAGTGATTTGGCTGTGATCAAGCGTAGCATCAAAGTGCAAAACACATAGCCTTTTTAAATAAACTGATACTGAACAGAGTTTTTCTCAGTATAAATGGATTTCATTAGGTTAACTGCGCAAAAACCTTTAAATCGAGTAGTATGCAAAAACAAAACAGCTGAACTGCAAAAAAAGCTTTGAGACACAAAAAGTTGGTCCACTGTAACTTCACAATAAACTAAAAAAAGTACAGCGCAGAGCAGAAAAAAAACTTTCAAGTGTTTATAATAATGTATTTTCTTCATGTTAGAGATACATTTGATTATTTAATTGTGAATTTGTAGATTAATTTAATAACTGAGTTTAAGAGCACTATAGCAACTAAAAATAAGATGAGACAATCTCTACAAAAATCAAAATTGAAAAAGAGAAAAGAAATTCGCAGTGTGAAATATTAAGAGTAAAAAAAATATGACAACACAAATAATCTATGGTTTACATTTCCTTAATGAAAAGAATGAGTTATTTTATAGTCTTACAACATTGGTCATTAATTGGCCCTTAAAGTGATATTTCACTTTTCGTGACTACTGTTATGCAGAGATGAATCAACAATAAGGATCAGCTGCCCTGAAAAGTCACTGTCATCAAAACCACATTTGGCATTTTTTAAATTTTTTAATGAAAATCATGATGATTAGTTACATTTATTCTCTTCTCTCATAAGTTAATTATTTTTCTTCAGTTCTTTACATTGACTCACAGTTAAGTTTTTAGGCTAGATGTTTTTTCACAATTTTTTTCACAAAGTTACACTGACATTAAATCCCCAAAGCAGCGGATACTTTTTGGTTGACTAATCTCAAACACCCACTGACGTTAGGATCTTTTCTGCCATGGTGGAATAACACTTTACATGCCAAGGCAGTAGACTAGTTGGAACACTCTGTTGATCCTGGCTCTGGACACTCTATTGATGATATATAATGTATGCTTATATTTCTCCGTTACACATGTGCCATGCTGTACTCTTATTTCTACTTCAAAGTAAATGATGAACTGCAGATCCGCAAGCTGACACCATAATGGAGATCTTATGGAGAGCTAGCTGTGGAAGAGGAAAGTGTAACAAACCAAGCTGCTAACAGAGGGCTAGCTGAAGCACTTTCGTGTCTGTTAATTCGTTCAGCTGTCAGTGAACAGTCACAAGGAGGGCTCAGAAATATGCACTATTTGTATACCTAGCAAAAATAGAGTATCTAAGTATCCAGCGTTATCAGTGTAATGTTAGAGTATCCAGCCACCCAAACAATGCTATTTCTAATCATGACAGGCTTTTACGGATAGATGGAAAATATGCCATGTTAGTTGAACTTTCCTCATGCTCGTGTTTGGTATAAAAAGTCAGATAAAAAACATGTAGGTGAGAGAAAACTTTACTTAGCTTATGGCACAGAGAGCAACCACTCAACAGCCAGAGCAAACTTGGACAGAGGGAGCTGGTATGGCAATAAGACTGACATGAAAGTATGGTATTTATTTTTTCTCTATTTGTTTCTTTATAAAATTAACTGAAACCTTACAAACTGTCTTTACTTGAAATACTAGTTGGCTGTTTTGGTTGTTTATATTAGCATGTGGCTTGTAGCCACTACTGACATACTGCCAAGCACTGACTACCCGGCTAGTTTTCAGCTAACTAGCCACCAAATTAGTTATGAGTTGTTCTAACATGAAGTAAATCAAGGTTAACAACAACTACACTGATGGACCCTTTACTGCTTGTTAAAATGCTTGTTTATTTTTGGATAGGATAGATAGTACTGTCACCAGCATTAAAAATTACTCATTGATTAGGGTCTATGTGGTCTCCTACATGTTGAATATTAACATTTATTCATTAAAAAAAAGGGGGTACAAACATAAATATTTGATTTATCAATAGTGTTGATTGAAAAAATATGTCATAAGTGAGCAGACAATTAGTTTTGCTGTCAAGAAACCAAAAGCGGAATATTGTACTTTAACCAGTGAAGTCAATAAGACAGTGTATTCAGCAGAGGCTGTTACCCCTCTTCCACTTGGCGTGAGGGGTGTCATACTTTCAAATTATTGGTCACTTTTGTAAAAGGTTGTATTGGACTTATATTTATCTGCACATCTAAGTGTGGATTCAGATGTTAATTGGTATCTTTAAGATAGCAACAAAAGCTAACAAGCTGATGATGGCGCAATGCACACACAGAAATACTGATAATCTGAATCAGATGACAGTCGAGTTGTATGTTGCTGTCAAACAGCCACTCTCTCTTGATTTGGTGACAGTGTTCTCCAGTAGGACATTAAAGCCAACTGTACAAAACAGCTTAAAAAACTAAAAAATGACCATGTTAGCCTAATATGTGTACAACATCTAAAATGTGCAGTGTGACACTAGATTCAAAAACAAAACAAAACAAAACAAAAACATATTGGTCACACAGTTGCTTAGCCTGATCCAGGAGGAAAAGGTTTAAGGAGTGGACCACAACTTAATTTAGACAGACACACACTTTTGTGTTAGACTCTTCATGGCCCCAGTAAAGGGACACTATACCAGAGCCTGAACAGGAAGCCAAATCATCCTCCTGTTATGAATGAAGAGCAGGTCAGACTTTAAAGAGTTCACATTACACTTTTAAATCTCTTTTTCCCTGCTTAGATACATGGAAGCAGAGTAACTGGGAGTGTGCAGAGCTTAATGCCCAGTCGGCATGTTTCAACTGAGGCACATTCTGTATCTGACAGTGATGAAACTGTCCCCTCCTGTTCTAATTTCCCCCTAAACAGAGCTCAGAGGCAGACAGGCTGAGACTGTCTTACCTTGAAAATCCACTAGAGGGAGGCAGGGTTATTTTATTGTCACGCTGGCAGGCTGGTGGGGAAAGGAAAAGGAAGCAAAAAAGGGGGAATGGAAGTAAAAGAGGAGCAGAAAGTAGTTAAAGGTCAGAGCAAACAAGAGATGATGAACAAACATGCAATCAGAGGTGACAGAGAAAGTAAAAGACGGAGGGAATGTGACGAGTAGGAAGGACAGATGACACGCTGACTGGTCATTTCCTGAACCTCCCCTTGATCTAGCATGCGCATTTCTTCTCACTTGACTGTGTATCAGCCAACTTTGTGGCCCCGTTCCCATTGGCCGGCTCAGCTGGTGGCTTGTCAACGCACTGCTCCATCCTCTTCATAACCAGATCTAAAAGGGTTATGACGGCCTTGTCCACCTCTGCTCCTGTCGCTGCACTCGTCTCAAAGTATGGGATTCTGTGAGCAATGAGAACGGAAATATTTGTTTTAAAGCTCCATGATAGTAAGTTGTAGTCCACTCAGTTAAGACCAATTTTTTTTAATAATCCCATTGTTAGATGGTGTTTTTATTCGGTTTCAGATAGTTACAAGGACTTCAAACTTCATATGGATAGATAGCCCATAACAGCCAGTTAAAAGGTACATTTATTGTTTTGTCAAAAAAACAATAAAATCTTGTGAGGTGCACTGGCTACTTGTTGAGCTCTTTATGGGGGTCTTAGAGTAAAGGAAAAAAGAGGAAAAAGAGAAAGGCAGTGTTTCACTGTTATACCAGATCAATGTGAGCACGCAAAATGTAACAACAGAGGTCCAGTATGCTGTGCTTACACTAAAATGAAAACCAGCCAGACACAGCACACAAGTATTAGACATTGTTATTGCCCTTAATTGTCAAAGCACAAGCTGCACTTAAAACCATATAGGTTTTGCATGGCTTACTGTATTCAAGCAGTGTTTCTTACACATACTGTACATTTAACCCATGCTTCAGCGGGTGTAACAATAAATTGCATTAAGAGAATCTGCAGTTAACAAACTGACTGTGACAAACAAGCAGATGAACCAGAATATAGATTAAATGCAACAGGGTACAACATAAGATGGGTAAGCAGCCAAAAAACAGTGCGGTGCTGTTACACAGGATAAGAGCCTTATCAACGCAGGAAAACCTCCACAGAAAAATGATCCCTGATGTTTTTTCTTTTTTCTAATATTCAGCTCTGGGCAAGAATTTTGAGATAGTCATGAAAAAGACCAGCAAATTCTGAGCCCCTTCTTCAAAATGTATTTAAAGATTTACACAAAGTAGTGAACAAACTTTCCCTAATGTGCCTAACTTTACACAAATCATGCAAAAATTTGATCCTCCTTGAACTGAAAACTCTACTTTTTTTGATCCTCCCCTGGGAATTATTAGTGTGGTTCAAAATTTTAGTGCAAGGGTAGCATTTATACAGACAACCAGTAACAGGATCATAACAGTTCTGTAAGAGTAGGTGGTGATTTAAATGCCCTCTTTATTGAAAAAAGGGTCGTTATATACTGTATTTTCTATACTCCAGATATTTAGATTTATATACTCTTCCTTTCACCTGGAGGTCTGAGTCAGAAAGGTGAGATTGAACAGTTTCTCTAAAGAATGTCTGTCTACATTTTGTTGGCACAAAATTGTAAAAATGGAAAACTGAAAAAATTAATAAAGTAATTGATATGTTTGTTTTCTTTTTTTCCATTTGTTGTTATTTGGTCTTGATAACATAAATTTAACACAGTCTAACTCCTGACACATTTTCTTCTGGAGACTGAAGTCAATCCTTTACCATGAGCGCCTTTTGTCTTGGTGTTTATCACCCCGGCTTGCCTTGGACCAGCCCCTGATAATGCTGCTATGAAGCTGAGCACCAGAATGCAACTCTCTGGTTGATTTTTAATACACAGGCTGCTGCTGCACAAACATTATGACCAGTGCTCCAAAGAGAGGGAGGGAGAGAAAACAGGGACTTCCATTATTATTATTTATGGAATACGTGGCCTATGCACACCGCTATATACTATCTAAACCCACTGTGTATAAAAAGTGTTCTAAGATAACCAATGTTGTGACTTGGAGCTACATAAATAAAATTAAGTTGACGGGTAGTATCTGTTCTAGAGAGACCTGTACACCAGTTAGCAAAGCTTATCACTGATAACTTTACCTTTAAATGTCACAAGCACTCAGCATAGCTTTAGCCCGAGGCTTGATAGCAGGCCTGTCAGTGATAACATTAGCACAGCCCTGAGTGCTCATGATGCAGGGTTCATTGCCATCTGCTGGTGTGGGAAGACTTGCAAGAACAAGCAACCGGTTGTGTGATAAACACAATACATGATGGAAACATGATGCCTATGATACTTAACTTATGTGTGAGGAAAAAAGCACAGGTGAGTTAAGAGTGTGTAATCTAATGTAAGGGTAATGTTTAGGTTATTCTGTTATTAAAGGACAAAAACACATGCACATGTGCAGTCTCTTTTTATTTTAAGCCAAGCTTGGGAACACTGGTTAGCTTATCCGAGAGGCTCTAAATAACTACATGGATACAGTTATAAGAAATATATATAGGGAGTACTTTACACAGTGCTGGCTGGACATAACAAAATTTTGATATTTCATTCAAAACACAAACGGTGGACAATGATGAGAGGAAACTGGGATAAAAGGATCTTAAGTGAAAATATGAAAAGGACATCCAGAGGTGAACTGGTTGATCCCCTGCTCTGTACATGAAGTCATTACATATATGGTTCATTATACAACTTGTTGAAAGAAGCATTATGGTCACCCTCTCCAGTTTCTTTAATAGTCCAGTATTTAAATAATCTCTACAATCATCAAAAAGAGAACATGAAAAGCAAAACTTACCCATATTTATCAGCCAGCTCCTTGGCCTGTTTCTCCTGAACCTCCCGCTGGTCGGCCAGGTCTGCCTTGTTTCCCACCAACACAATATCTGGATTCTCACAGTAGGCGTTGGCCTGTAGCTGGCCTGGAAATCAAAACGATGGACAACAACAGCAAACGCATCAGACATGCAAGTGTATTAAAGATAAACCGTTTTTGTGCAAAGCTGAAATTGTTACAGGGCAGCAGGAAAATTTGATCAAAAATAACAGCTCTACATGACTTTGTATTCTGCACTTAGCGCTGTTTTAATTTATGCTTCCTTCACGAGATCTTGCGCTGACATAAAACGTCCTTTAATTTAAATGCAAATAAATGAAGACATTTTTGTCCCTCATAGGGTTCTGACAGTTACTGGCACATTGGAGTGTGTTTTGATGGCAAATATTCCCAAGAGCCCAAGCTAAAGTATTGCAAATTTCCAAACTCATTAAGAAAATGTGACAAAACAACATACTCATCCAGTTCCGGACGTTGAGGAAGCTCTGCTGGCTGGTGAGATCGAACATCAGCAGGAACCCCATGGCGTCCCTGAAGAACGCTGTTGTCAGGCTGCGGAACCTGAAAGACACAGTAAAGCACTTTCTCTACAAATATGAAAACACACGTGATTTCTTTTACTAGAGGCCCTGGTCTCATTCGTTCACTCTGTTCAAGTTTGTCTTATTAATGGTTTTAAAAATAGGCCACAAACAATAGCATGTTTGTATGCATGACAGTTTTTTTAGCATTTATTAATCAGATTTGTCCATTACCTCTACAGACGTTCTGTCCAGACTTGCTTTTGTGACACAGAAAAGCTCCTTTCTTTGAATCATAATGTGTCGGATGCAGTTTCTCCTCACAAATTCAATTTGTTAAAAATTTCTAAAAAGTATTTTTCAAGTTCACCATTTCAACCCAAAAGCTGTTGTTTTGTTCTGTGCAAAACACCTGCCAACTAACTACTCCAGCTTTTTGGGTTGGTGAAAACATCTATACGGCTGGACGCGTGTGGCTGTTAATAACCACAACAGTTAGAGATGGGACTTCTCCAGTCAGCTCATTTGCTCACACTGGTGTGACAACGGCAGGGAACACTTTTCTGTGCAAACAACAAGTCACATTCAGAATACAGTGACAGATCCATGACTAACAGATTATGCAGGTTCAATAACAGTGTTTGAATAAATAGTCATGAAAAGAAGAGCATTTTATGACGTTTCCTACATATTAATGTGTTTAATCAAGAGTGTAGGATTTCAGTTTGCGAGCACGATTACTGGAGTTCATCCTCAGATTTTGTAATGCTTATCTTCAAATCTCACCCTTGCACATGAAAAGTTCCTGCTTGCTAGAGTTCCTCTGCCACCATTCTCCCATGCAGATATACAGCTTGCTTTTTACCTGTGCTCCGGCTTCAGTCCGTCTCCTCTCTCTTGACCTTGTCTGTGCGCTTGATAGGTTTTGCATTTGGATTTTTTTTCTGCCCACAGATTCTGTGTTTTGTGCAACAAACTCGTCAAACTTCCCTCACCAATAGAAAGCCAAGTGTGGTGTTGACCAACGAAATGATCCCTGCTTTGTTACCCCATGTTCACCCGTCTTCTTAGAGCGCCCCACAGAGGCCGTTATTTTTCCATCCGATGGCTCATCAGCTACCAGCCTCTCAGATTTTACTAAATGCACCTACAATCCTTTCTTATGACTTTTGGATTAAAAGGACATTTAATTGATAAATCAGAGCTGTACGTTTTCTTTGATATAAACACAATTGTTGTGGTGTGTAGTGAAGGAGAACACATCAGCTTTCAGACTCTAAGGGAGTCTCATCTCATGCAGGTACTGGCCCAGACAACCACAGATTCAAAGCTCATTCTTGTTTTAGTTTAATGGTACTATTGCTGGAACCAACCTTTTGTCCTACTGTTTTTATAACTTTTTTTGTTGTGTTGTATTGTGTTGTGTTGTGTTTTACCATACTTTGTAACCTGGACAGGATGCTGTGAATCAAACATGTCTGTTCATCCCTTTGCACAAGAAGATAAGTGAGCGTTCTGCAGTGAGGCGTGGATCACATCACTGCTCAGCATGACACCAGGCATCCTACTTAGTTACTACTTACATCCCACAGCGAGGGCAAAACTTTCACAAAGGGGAGAATGAAACTTGGGTGAGGATGAAGCAGGATATCTGTCTTAGCAAGCTTTAAATTTGCATTCAGGTGTGAAAGTTTGTGAGGAGGCAGAGGACATCTACATGCAAGCAGGGAGTTTTTGAGTGATGGGGTAGAGATGGAGGGCTTTACAAAATCTGAGCGTGACATCAATAAACCATGTTCTCAAAGCAAAAGAACACTCTTGATGAAAGATAGGAAGGGAACTCACTACCTTGTTCCTTTACACTGCGCTGAAGAAATGCAGTTCAAATTATATAACTAACACTGACTCATCCTGCCATGAGTCATCAGGCCTTTATAAACAGATTGAACAGACTGAGGGCACTCACAAATAAAGACCACACACACACACAAAGTCATATATGATTGACATGCTGCATATAATGGCGAGAAGGTCACACAGACCCACACATATTTATATATATATATGCATACACAATAACAGGCCCTGATCCGTTGTCCCTCAAACATCCAGTGTTCTTATACATGCTGGATTTCAGCAAAGAGCTGTCTCACTTTAAAATGTTCGTCCAAACTTGGTTGGGTGCTGCTGAAAGTTTCAAGCAACACTGAAGATGTCATGTTGAAGTATTGCAATTATGTACTGAAACATGTGGAACGCACAGAGATAAAGATTGGAATAATCATGAAGGGACCCGGTCCCAGTGTGCTGAGCAGCCCACCTCTCCTGTCCGGCTGTGTCCCAGAGCTGAAGGTGAACCTTGAAGGTTTTCCCTGTGGTTGTCCCATTGGACGCTGTGTACACCTGAAAAGGAAGACACAACACCAGCTTTATCCATCGAGTACAACAAACACGACGCATTACTTTTAATGGCATCACACGAAAAGTGATGGAGAAGGAGCCTCTTTGTAAATCTACACCTTGTATCCAGCTTTGCTATTATACCTGCTTCTTGTGTACTAAAATACATAAAGGGACTGAACAGAAGCTGTCAGAGACATTACCACCTCCTCATGTCATGTTGTGATTGAAAGAAAATCAAATTGTAAAAATCCTTATTAAGTAATATTGCACCAGCCCGCCATGCACGTGCTCTTCTTACTGAAACACTTTGCAACATCATGCTATTCTTCTCCCTGCATGGCAGCTGCAGAGAGGACTGAAGACTGTTAGTGTAATATTGCCATAACTGTAAAACATTTTGTACCTGCAAAATACTGCAGAACTTAAGCATCTGCTCATATTCAAGGATCTGTTACTGACAAGACACAGGATCATATCTCATCATCTGCCACCACCAACGCAGCCCCTTGTGATGTTTAACACAGTGCTGTTTTCTGACTGAACGCTCACATTATTGTGCATCTCTCAGCAGCTCTGACTAACACTGATCTGGACAGTAATCCTGACTCTGTCATGATGACCCTGCGTGTGCTGCAGGTGGCCGTGTTTGTCTCAGTTGGATGCCTCAAGCGTCATTCACACCTCCGACTCTCCCAGCTGAGACACTCTGTCACTTTTTCTTCCCCTCTTTTAATCCTGACAGCAGGATTAAAACATGCAGATTACAAAGAGGGTATTTTTTATCCCATTTTTCAGGTAATTGACTTTCCAGGGGGGGCAAATTATGACATTTACACATCTGTTGACGTGTGCTGTCTGCATTGAGACCTCTGAGTGCAGTTTTTTATTGAGGATTGGGTGTTGAGTCGGGCACAAATGCTAACATTGAACATGTTTTCATTTCTCTATTAAATATAAACAGTGTCAACAAAATTCCATTTATCATTTCATGAAATACAACGATCTTTTTTATTTGCACCGATGTTAAATGTCTTCATAATAACAGCTGTGAACAAACGAGGAAATGCTATTTAATAGTAATAACATTGATCGAATAAAGAAGTATCCCATTTAACAATTGGACACAAACTCCAATAGCTCTCACTCTCTTCAATTTGCTTATATTTTCTAGGGAAGATATCACATCTGTTTTCTGTTTCCAAAGAAACAAACATGAGAAGGACTAGACTGCATGGTTGTTATTTTAAAAGCCCAAACACCTGAGAGGAAACCAGACGGCTTCAGTTTTTTAAATCTCAAACTAGGAATTATGATTTTTTCAATCAAACAATCTTAATTTTTTTTTCATTACGTTTTTCCTTTTTCAGTGTTACGGGTTTACAGTTTGGTCAGAGGGGTGTTTTAGTGTCAGTAGTTTCTATTCAGTTCTGTTTTTAATACCAAACTGTGACAGGTTAATGGAGGGGTGGACAGTGTTGGTGTTAAGGAGAGAACCACCAGAATGTGCTCTTGCATGCTTGTGACTGGCCAAAGCAGCACATTGCCACATGATGTTCGACTTTTTGATGGATGCATTGTTTCACTGATGCCTCCTGCACCGGCACCACCTGTGTCACCTGACTGGCTCCTTTGAAATTAAATAAGAGGGATGAACCCATTAACTGCCTCAGTCACAATAAGTTAAGTCTTAAGATTAACCATATACTCATTATACCAAGTTCAATTTTAAGTAGCTTCCAGAAAGACCCCGAGGAGCTGCTGACATCACTGACCGACAGCTGTGATCACACACGTCTGCTTCTGTTTGACTCCTGAAAATGGGGTGTGATCCTTAACACACACACACACACACGCACGCACGCACACACACGCACGCAGAGGAGGTGAGGAACAACAATCAATCCTATGAGTCATCCAAAGGGAGGGATTAAAGCAGATTGCCAG
>JAPZDZ010000011.1:3264765-3277763 GCA_029783805.1 Acanthurus tennentii
CACTTATACCACAACAATCAAAATCTCAGAAACTAACTAGTTAACCTAAGTCATCTTTCACTGAAAAGTTCTCCTGTGAGGTTGGGTTACGTTGGTGGATTTGACCCATGTCTGATCTCCCTGCACAACAACTGTGACTCAGCTCGGCAGCTGCTGCTGTGGGAGAAAAGCAGCAGAAAGTCCCGACCTGACCTGACCCACCGTTTATTCTTTGATAACTACGGCCCGAAGAGAGCGCCTGGGCAAAGGGCACGGTAACTATGGTAACCCAGCCTGCATCACCTGGGTGTAGGGCGAGTGTGTGATAGTTGTCATAACAGAGAATAAATGTCTGATTGAAATGAAGTGTAAGCTACATTAGCCTTGATTGGGAACTAGAAAAAAGCATAAACATTAAAAACCTGCCAAAAACATGCCACACTTTCCTGATTTTGTTCCTTAAAAATACTTCACATGAAGGGACCTGAACTCACCACTCTCTTTTCCCTGAAGTCGATGCCGACTGTGGTGATGAACTTGGGGTTGAACTTGTTATCTGTGTACCGGTACAGGAAGGTGGTCTTCCCCACGCCGGAGTCCCCCAGGGCAAGGAGTTTTATAAGGTAGTCATAATCCCCATCAGTCATAGTGATGACCACAGAAATTCTGTAGAAAACAGACAGACATGCATGGTAACATCCAGACACACAGAAACCTACAGCTGCAGTGTCCATATTCCTGATTAAATGAACTTTATTTGTCATTATGCACATAGTACAATCAAACTTAGTGAGGCTTCCTCTGAGGTGATTAAAAGAAGTTAAATAAAACAGAACTTTAAGTTGATAAGAGCGATCTGACAATGTGACATAAACAAAAAAGAAAAGACAAAACAAGACAGAAACACTAACATCAGAGTTTGAGAACTGTGAGAAAGAAAGCACACACAGCCATGGAAGTAAGACACTGTTTGTCTGTGTTTCCATGTGTTTCCGTGTGTTTGTGTGCTGTTTTGCTACCCACAGTTGAGTTATGGGGCTTTGGTCAGAGAGGCGTCCTGACCAGAAACTGGATGTCTGGGAAAACAGGAGTCTAACTTTGTGTGTGTGTTTGTGTGGAGGCATTAAGTGCTGGTAGGAGAGTGTGTGCCTTTAAATGACTAACCATGAGAAAGCAGAGGAACATGGCACACATCACAGACAGTGCAAGAACATGTGATTATGTATGTAAACTGTAAAAATGCACAGAATAGAAACATCCATCAGGTTTATTCATTTATATTACAGAAACAAAGTCTGGCATTTTTCATATTTTTCTGGGATTTCATATGAAACAAATATAGTGGAAGAAAACACCAAAGTGTACTTAACGTACCACTTAAGTACAAATCTGAGATACTATGTTTTGCTACTTTGTACTTCTACCTGGCTGCTTCACAAAAGTAAATGTACTCAAATTTTTGTTTGCAAGCCCCTTTCCACAGACAGAAGAGTGAAAAGAAGTGAATACTTTACCCAAATTTTAAAGCTAGAGTCATTACATCTAGAACTTTTCAGCATTAACTGATCAAATCTTTTACTTACAGGCAGTTCATCACTGGAAAGATTACATTTCTATAAAACTAGGCTGTCTGTGTAGAGGAGAGGTGCAACTGTTTGTAAAATCAGTGCCTACGGAGCAGTGATTTTACAAAGCAGACAAAATGTGTTGGGATTTTCCCGTTTACTCCACAAGCAGAAGAACACAAGAGTAAGAGCAGCATGGAGCAAACAATGACCAAAGCAATGACCAAATGTATCCTCTGATGAACATTTCTGGTGAGAGATAAGAAATGCCATCAGAGAATCTTTCCCACCTGAACAGCACTTCCTTTTACACAGTCTGATCTAAAATTTGTGAGTCTCACCTTTCTCTCTTATTCTGACTTCTATCCTCTTTGTGTTTGTGCAAAATGACTTCAGTCTTGATAAAAAATGATTTATTCTTTTTTCATTTGTAAAAGGGATTTTTGGGGGTTTACCAAAGTCATGGGGATTAAGATTGAAAATCTTTTTGAAAAAAATGAAAATTGACAGTAAATTTTATAGAAATCTGGCTTCTAGTTGTTGAGCAACATGATCACACTCCCACAGCCTTGGAACGCACAGCAATTTGATAAGTTTTAGATGCAATCTGTAATGGAAGATCAACTTTCAGCTATATCAGAGAAATTATATCAGTAACATCCACTTCCCTGGCAAACGGAGAACTCCTGAGTGACAGTCAGTTGAGATGGTTTCTATGAAGGAAAGGAATGCAGCTGTTTTGTAAAATACTTGAATCAAGTGCTCATGCTAACTCTAATGAGTTGTGGTCTGTTTGTCTCATGGCTAAATGTGGAAAAGGATCACAAGACTCTTAATTCCCTCAGCTGAGAGGAAGCACACACAACACTGTGCTTTATTACAGTGAGGACAGTGATTAACCAGAAGCTCTGTTCTCCCCACAGGAACCTTCCTGTAGTTCTGACAAGACAGCGAGGATCGGACTGAGGTTACTCACCAACCAGACTCCAGTAAAGACAGTATGACAGCATTCAGCATCCTTATCATAACACATAATCAGGTTAAGGTTTGTGCAGAGCACAGCTTTAAATGTTCGTAGTTAGTGACCACGCACATTACATTTGCATTGAATTCATTTTTTTTTCAATCAACTTTAATTTAATGCCTCTACATATAAGAATGTCAGTGAGTCACAGAGACTAGCCCCTCTCATCAGACTGTAATCTTAAGATCTATCATGTCATACTAAAGAGCTTTTATACTAGCATCACAGTAGCTAGCCTGGTACGCTACATGCTTAACACACAACTTTAGCATTGTAACTGCATGTTAAATGGCAAAATACATGTTTGAAATTTTTAATCTGATTCTGTAAGCATGCTAAAACGCTACAAACAGCAATGGAAACATGCTATGTTGTGCTCATGCAGTTTGAAAAAAGCTAACATCCAATAGGCCTAATTACTGTTTAGGTGAATTATCATTTCTTATTATTTATTTTCTTGTACAGCTGAGGCTGGAGAGAGCTGGCTGAGCCAGAGGAGCTGAATATAAGAGGTCCAAGAAATGGCCACAGTACAGAGGACAACGCTTTAATTAAGATAACAACATGCTTTCAGTCTGGCACCACAGTCGAAAAGATGTTCTTTTGCCACAGGTGGCAAGAATTCAAATACAGGGAAGTTTCCTTTCATTGTTTCATAAAAGCTTCACTTCTGTTTTGTGGTCTGTAATGAGCAACAGGGCCTACTTACTCCTTTAAGTAGCAGGTTTTTGCCAATTTCTCCCGACGTTTGACAGTAAGTGGAAGCACTTACAGAAAGCTGAGCCAGCGCTGACCAATGCTACACTATGTTGGTGTGTGGGGACATATAATCCAGGTGAAAAAAAGGCTGAAACCAATACCCAACTTGCATAGCCTCTCAGTTTATGAATGTGTGTGTTGCATAAGTGATAAAGAAAGTCCTTCATAAAAAATAGTATAGATTAATGGTGAGGTGCTCACTCAGATCAGTAAACTCTTCATCCATAATCACCCCCTCTTGCTACGCTCATAAAAACATGAAAAAAATCCCTCTTTCTCTACTATATTTACACTGCAAAATGCAGCGAAAAGTGGGTGTGGATTTAGTTCTATAAAAGACTTAATGTGAAAATGATAAGTATAATAAAAATGAGAATTTACCTTTTGCGTAATAAGGCTAACAAGAATTTCTTTTGTCCTTGAGCAAAAACTTCTAAAATCTATTGAAATTAAGTGTCTTTTGGATTTGGATCCCTTATCTTAAAACGGGCTTCTGCAAATCAATGTTAAAGTTTTTTAATAGGTACAACATGTTATTTATTTTGTTATGTTTGAAAATTGGATAGCAAGTATGCTTTTGTGGTTGCTGTTAGCTAGCTAACACTAGTTAGCAAACATCTATACACAGCTGCTTCACCAAACAAACTTACATTCACATGCTTCATTTGCATATGCATATAATATTCATATTAATACTCTGTAATAATCTGGTCTCTCTTACCAACAGAAATGTCTTCTGACCTAAAATACAACCAGTTGCTGGTTTATTAGGCAGCCTACTCCTAGCTAAAACAAATATAGTCTAATGACGGCCTACCTTTTTGTCATGCAGGTATTGTTTGTATTGGTTTGTATTGTTTATTCAACTTAAGGGTCATTTTAGAGGCTGGAGTTTGTGATGCTGTCAAATCGTGTTTTAGAATTGTCTAAAATTGAGCTCCTTTCTTGTTATAAATGTGTAGGATTTATTGCAGGCCTGCTCAGTTAGGCTGCACTCTATTTTGCTAGCTGTGTGTCTTCATAGTGCTGTGGCCAATCTTACACCAAAAATGTATACGAGCTAACAGAAAATTGGTTCACTGTTGTGCTACATTCAGGGTGGAGAGGAAAGGTCCTCCCTTGTGTCTGCTAAACCTTGTATCCCAATAACAAGCAAGAACAAAACCATAAAACACAAAGAGACATTAAAAATGTATGAGCTATCACCCACAGTAGCAGAAAAAAGAAACAAACATCAGGAGAGGAGAAAAGAGAGGACAGAGTTTGGAACAGTCCAGTCTGGTTGCAGAGAAAACACTGGACTTAAACACACTGTCTTCAAACACATCACCACATCATCTACTTCCTTCTATAACATTAAACACACTCCCTGCTTTAAGTCAGACTCTAACACACAAACCAGCTTGAGCTCAATAAACTCGACAGAGCTGCATTTTTCATCCATTAACGGCCTGAGTTAAACACCTGACAGGATGTGTCCAGGGTTATACGGCCACTCTGTGACACAGTCCCATATTTTCATTTTCAACACACTGTCCTATTAAATACTTAGCAATTACTTAGCATACTGAATTCATGAAACATGATACCCTGCTACCGTACACTTCCACACCACCACATAGGTATAATTTCCAAGGTTTCTCTTGACACATAGGTCTTGTAAATTTTAAGTGAAGGATCAGCACTGTGTATTTCTTCGTTCATCCTTGACATAGTTGCGGGGGATTGGAGCTGGAGCTAGGGTTAGGGTTAGGCTAACCCTGGACAAGCTGCCAGTTCACCACATGGCTGACATATGGAGACAAACGACAACTCACAGTGACGCTCACACCTACAGGTAATTTAGAGCTACTTATTAACCTAACTTGCATGTCTGGAGTGTTGGAGGGAGAAGCTAGAGTACTATGAAAGAACCCATGCAAACACCGAGACAACATGCAGCCTCTGCACAGAGAGGCCATGCCCCACCCAGGTCTCAACCCAACATCTGCATCGGGGTGTTTTCTGCTCGAAAAGAACCAGAGCTGACTGTAAAGTAACAACATGAAAAAGCTACAGTGCTGAGCGTGAGACTGTCCTCTTGAGAAAAACAGGAACATCAGGTGTTTGTTCAAACACTATAACATGTCTGACTTTCATACCTTCATATCTACTAACAGTGAACATCGGTTTCTTCAAACCATATCATTTTCTCTAACTGTAATCTAGTAGCTTAGTTTTGGTTTTTGAATCAAACCATGGAGAGACAAAGTCCAACCTCAAAACCCTTTTATCTATTCTATGTGAGACCAGTGATTAATAGAAGTTTACTGTTATTGCATGGAGCCTTTGCTTAACCTGAGTCAAGTAAAGTAAATCCAAGTCAGGAGATGATAGATCATGAAACACAGGTCTTTTTGAGAGGAACAGATACACAACATGCTGAATTTTGTGACTCACTTGGAAGAATACCATGTAGGCAACACAGTGTTTTTAGAAAAATTTTGTAATCTTCTTTTATACAGTAAAGATATAAACACATAAGAAAATGTGTTTTCTCTGATCTTGTGAAACCATTTTGTTGCCCTCTATTACAGAACTTCAGGAACAGAAAAGATTGCACAGCTCTGCCTGATAATATAAAACAAATTCACATTATGTGCTTTGCATTGTACTCTGCTTTAATCAACAGGTGAATCCTGCACTGAACTACTGTACACATCAGTTCAAACACCAGATATCCAAACCCCCGCAGAGAGGCATGCAGGACAAACCCTGGGTGTAATTTCCATCATTAAATGCTGTGCTACTCTGAACACACAGTGTATTTAATACCCAGAGAAAGAAGAAGTGCCAGTTCTGTGGGGTTTTACTACATGTTTGCAGTAACGATGAACAAATATGACATCACAGATCCATTACAAGATGAGCAATCAAACCCACTGACCTTAGCAAGCTGTCTCCACTGCACAGCCTCTCCCATCATGTAAAAGATTGGATGCCCTCTAACTTCTGTAATTTAATTTTCTCAAGACAGAGTCTTGATGATTGGTCCTGAATGCCTTTCACAAAAAAAATACTTTCACTCCTTGGCTACTCCTTTTATAAAATCATTCATTTAAATTCAGGGTGGTATCTTAAATGAGGCTTAAGCCTGGTGCAGCCTGTAAAGACATTTCTTCATCCTGTTTGTATCAACTGAGGTTTATCTCTAGGTGAATTAATTTTTTCCCTGGTAATACAGACACTCATATGCATGAGTTTCTATCTCTGTACTCTGATTATTGTAATTTCCCATTTAATTGTCTCAAAGGGAAGCTCAAACGATTTTACAAGTGAAGGTCATTTTACTCATCGTGAGTAATAGATTCATGAATCACCTAAATCTTGGATTGCAATTGCTCTCAGTCTTGTTTAGAATCAATACTGGCACAAGCACAAAGAAGTATTTTATTATTTACTGCATGCAAGGCTTTGTATCAATCACTAAGGTACATAACCAAACATCTAAACCTGTGCTGGGTCACAAGCTGGGTCTTTTAAGTGTTTCACAGTCTAGATTAAACTCAGGCCTGGGTGGACATCATGGACAAATAGGGAACCTTTTGACAGTCAGGAGTCTGCTTAGAGGAGGCATTTCACACACTGCAGTAGATTTGTGTCTGTAGTTTACAAGCTGACAGGTTATTACAAATGTATGTGTGTATTCTGACATGACATTTACGTCACTGATCAATATTTTGTTAACATTATTCTACTACATAAAAAGTAAAAAGAATCTCTAAAAGGGGATGGAAGAACATCCACAGTTTCTTGCTCACTATCTATCAATCACAGTCCTCATGCTCCATCAACACCACTGCCTGCACTGGGCTGGTCAGCTGCAGAGCTGCGCATCAAGATGGCTCGCCAGAGGAAACATTGGAGAAATTCAGCCATGAGCTCCACGTCTGAAATTGGGATTGAAGCTAAAATATTTATGGGACTCAGATGAGGAGTCTGTTGTGCACCGAAATGGCAAGTAACAGTTGATCAGAATAGCAAGTTTAGTTTTTTAACTTTAACTGCTTTTACTTACTTGCTTATGAGCTTATTGGCTTATAAAACTGCCAGTAACTTAAACTCACTGAACTGACTTGTTTGCTCTGCACTGGAAGTGTTCAGGTTTTTTTGGTTTGCTTTGAAATTTTGTGACGTAGAGATTTTTGCTTTTATCAGGTTATATCTGAATCTCAGATTTTAGGAAAGTTTACAGACATCGCCCCCTTCAGTTGAGGAATGGGAAAAGAACTTCTCCGTTAACAGTGTTTGCATTGAGACGATCCGTCAAGTTAAAGTCTGACTTTGTCATTTCACTGTCGAAATCTGCATAAAGGTAATGGAATAAATTATTGTTATGAATATTAGTTACAAGTAATGTGCTTTGAAGAGAGGTTCCTAAGCTTGAAACAGAGGATGGGAGAAGGGAAGAGGGAGAAAGATGTATGAAAGTGTTTTGAACTCAATGTTAAATATTCTGCACTGGTGAGAAAAAGACACAAACAACACTTGAACATACCTGTTGGCCCAATAATTCTCACTGTCTGAAAATGGCTGCTGATTAAAAGAGGGTGTTGTATCTTTGAGGTTTATTAGATCTTTATACATAATTCAACTTTAATCTTTTAATTAAATCAATCAATAATTCACAGCACTTTAATTCATTTTCATCCAAATTCAAATTAGACTTCCAAATTAAAATGAATTCTCAGAAGACCAGATGGCTCTAAGCAACAAAACAACACATTTACAGCTGTACAACAACATGTTACTGTTCAATGTTCTTTTCATTTCAATTGAAAGCATCAAGGATATGATGTCATCTTGGCCTTTCCTGTGAAAATAATGATTAGCAGCTACCGTATTAATCTGTCTGTTCTCTCTGTGAATGCTCAATGCATTTAATAAACAAAGAGTAATAAATGTTCATGTTTTAACACTCGTATCCCTGGAGCTGCATATCAGTGTGAATTGTGAAAAGAAACGGAAAACACATGTTGAGACATGTTGAAAAATGAGGTACTCTGGCTGTGTGACTCCGGTGATTTAGCTTTGATTTGTCTGAAAAGGTTTGTAAAGGAGGGGGGGTTTCATGTATTGGCCAAAATCTAAACTTTGTAGTGCTGAACATTATTGCTGATTTTTGAGTGAGAAACATATTCCTGAAGCACCGGTGCATGGCATCGTTTCACTTTGGTATTGTTGAGAGATGAGAACACTGTTTTTTTGTTGATGTCTGTCTTTTCTATACGTTTTCATTAAACCCTTTTTTTGCAAGGGTTAAAATCCTATAGGTTTCAGGTTGGCGGGACCATACGTGTTTTGACCACTAGGGTCAACATTGCACAAGCACTCTCTCAGAAGCACAATACACAAAGAAGAAGAAGAAAGAAGAGGAAGAAGCAGATGAGGAGGAGGAAGGAGAAGAGGTATTTGAAAGGATCAACATAATGTTAGCTTTGAGATGCTGAACACTAAACGATTGTCTAAACAGGAGAAGCTGAACAAAAACTTTTTCAAAAGAATGCTCTGGAACTGCAAAATTATATAACAGATCAAAAGAGTGTTACATTTCCGACATCACGTATGTGGCTTGACAGATATTAGAGCCAAAATAACATTTTTATTTCAGACAAATCCTCTCAAACATGTTTCCCAAGAATCTGTCATTTATAAAATGTCAGCAGCCGTATGTCAGAGACCTTTATGTTTGACTGTTGTGGCCTCTGAATCATCAGAAACAGATCAGACAGCTGATTTGTTTTCCATCTGTTCTGTTGCCTCTGCTGCTGTGAGCCTTTGTCATTAACCAATCCATTCTCCAGAGCCAGCGATCAATAACTGCTAACATAGATGGAGATTGACCTGATTATCCAATTTGTCCAGACGTCCTCGAGGGTTTACCCCTCAGATTGTCTAAAACCTTTAAGCATTTCAGACCCACTTAGCAAAACAGTGAGGCACATCAGAGACAAGTCAGCAGAAAGATCGATGATGTGATTCTAGCCAGAAGATGCTTGTTCTGCTCCGTTGTTCTGCTCCGTTGTTCTGCTCCGTTGTTCTGCTCTGTGCTCCTCTCCATCAGCAGCTGCTATCCTTACAGACTCATGATTACGCAGCCCTCTAAATGTGCAAGCAGGGGAAGTTTATTCCCCACATTGTTTGTTTCACCTTTAGTGTGTGATAAAAACTGAAACAATTCTGACTAAGATCATGAGTCGTGTCTTCTGGATTAACAACACTCTCGACTCAGGTGTACTTTATTTATTTATCTATTTATCCACCTGTGGATCCCACCATGGCTCCCGCTATCCAACCCAAATTTCACAGCGTGAGGTGGGATAAACTCTTTAAAGACAGCACACACAGCTGGATCTGAAAGATTATCAGGATATAGGAATACTGGGAGGAGGAAGAAGAGGAAGAGGAAGGATGAGGAGATCAAGGAGCCAGGGACGAAATGTACTGTGAGACTCTAACAGTGGCAGAGTTGGTGGTTCAAATCTGGGGTTAGGGGGGTTTTGTGAAAAGGTTGTTATTTTTGGTTGTTTTGGGAGAGAGATTATCAGTTAGTAATGTACATAAAAAAGCCACCAGCTGAGCAGAGGATAGTGTTCGATGTTTGATCTGTGTTTAAAACAATCCAACATCAAAATCTTTGTCCTGTATCGTTCCTCCAGTGCCACCATCAGCCAGAAATGTCCTCACAGTGCACAGCTTTGCTAACTGCTGTGTGAAACTGTAAGGAGCAGTGACTGAACAGGTTGCGTTCACAGTCTGCAGTTAAGACCTCTGACATTTCCATCTATCCCAATATGTTCTGATGTTCTCTGTCTGTGGCTGCTGTGACACTGCAGTCCAACGGCTCATGTCCTTTTGTTCAGTCTTGTATTTCTTCAATGCAAAGAAAAAGGCATCTCGGTTCTGTTTGTTAGTTCACAAGAGCAACAAAATCCAGAGTTCAACTACATGCAGCCACAAGAAACTTATAAAATATAATGTGAAGAGAACACCGTTATTGTGGAATTCTAGCTAATGTGCACGGACACCAGAAAGCATTGTGCTGAAACCTACAGGTCTCATGATTTCAGAAGTCTGATTTTGTGTGTGTGTGTGTGTGTGTGTGTGTAACACACTTACATATAGCAGCTGAGGACTCGTACACAACAAGCTGCTGAAACACAAACAGGCAAGTGTGGGACGGCTGCAATGTGGATGTTTTCCTCAGCTGATTCTTTAGTGTCCAGCAGGCCTCAGAGTGCTGGTGGCTGATATAGCATGAACACTTCCCAAAGTAAAAGACAGAGGCAGTGTTTTCCTTCTGAAACTGATGTGACACTACCAAAGGACTAACCTCTTCACTGCTCTAGCTGAAACACAAACAGCCCCTCTCACGAGACCATCGTACAATCAAGTAAGGAGGGATGGAAGAGTTGGTTTAATTTGTGTTGGAGTTTAGAAAATCTGGCTTTTTTGTCAACCTGGTACAAAATGAAATAGAACTGGCCTTCATAAACCAACCATATGAATGACTACTGACATGAATGACAGCAGAGGTGCAACTAACACTTAGAACAGTAGCACAGGTTTGACTGATGGCATGGGACACCTTCAGCAGAGCTAAAAACACCAGAAGTCACCTCTGACTCTGATGAGCACTGAGCCGGTGACACCGCAGTGCCTCACTGCCTCTAACATGCTTTCCTCATGAAACTGCATACGGTTGAAATACGCAAATATGTTTGTAATTGGTGCTGTATAACCAAAGGAAAGAGAGAAAAAGTGTCGTGGTGTTCCTGTTGTTCCAAACATAGAGAACTATGTATTATCTATAGTTTACAAAACAGCCCAATACTCCAGCAGACTCCGGCCTTCAAATGACCAGGGGACTCTGGGGGCAGGAGGACTGAGGGGAGATCAACCGTGTTTATTAAATATACTGCTTACATTACATGAAACAAAGCTGGTGGAAAACCGGCAAAGACTCCCTTTAATGACAGCGAAGGTGCAGCCTGTCACAAAACAAGTCAACGTAATACCAAGGCTCCTGTTATCTTCAGGTGACCCTGTGAGTCAAACTAGTGAGCCCCAGAAAGGTCCGGGCCTGAAACTGTCCCCCTCTGCTTCACCAACGTTTCTCCCCTCTTCTCAGCTTTGTTCTACACTTTTCCACGGACTCACTCTTCCTCCTGCGCTCGTCTTCAGCTCCTCTCTCCTTTTCCTTGAATCCATTCAGTTTCATGGCTAATTGAGGTGGAGGGCATGTGATTAGTCAGCTGACTATGTGTGGTTGCCCCAGGACGTCGTAACACTCAACATCATGACCAGCTGGAGGGCCCTAACCCTGCTCTCCAGTGTCTCCTGCATCGCAAAGAAGAACAGTTAGACCCCACTGCTTCACTGCAATACATCCCATTTTACTCTGTTTTTGATCCTTGAAAGTGTAACACTGCGACAGTCTTTTGTGGTTCATCTTATGCTCTGTCTGTGGGCTCCGGTCAGTTTGTCCTTTTCCTTTTGTGAAGATTGTCTGACCTTATATTTAGAAACACCAAAAACTGTCTGCTTTCCTGCAGCACTGTTCTCTGTTGCATTTTTTCACAGAAACAACTGAAGTCTGTATTTAAAGTGAAGGGATTCAGTGTTCTGTGTAAAATCTAATAATCACCACTCTGGTTTGCTGCTTTTCATTTTAATTACAGGTTTCCATGGCTGACCTTTTCTGTGCCCATTTCAGGCCCCAAAGTCCCACTGATCCCTGCTGTTCAGGGTGTTCATGTCTCACTGAGTCAGGTCCTCTGCTTTTACCAGCTGGTGGAGCCCTACGTCGTGCCATTAATAGAAACTGATTCAGAGATGTTTATTATAGAGCTTCATCAGAAAAAATTCTCACAGTCCTGCATGGTCACATGTCTAAGGTGTGAGATCAGAGCTGATCTGTTATTTCCTCAGAAGAAATACTTTTAATGTTATCAATGGTTTCATTTTAAACCTCTAAAGCCTCCCAAAAAAATTCAGAAACCCTTAAATTTCCTCTTAACAAGCCTACAAAGTGTAAAACTAATACATACAGATTGTACTTCATCTTAAAGCTACATGAGATTTATTCTGAGAAGAACACTCAAATCCAGGACAGACGATCTCCAATTTAAAAAAAGGTCTCTGAGTTCAGTAAAACGTCTGGTTGAATCTGTTTTCTTCTTTCATGTCACTAGTCAACATTTTACTTTGAAGCTCATGCCTTCACTTTCCATCAGTACCTGGAAGAACCAGGAGACTTTTAGCTTCTGCCCCCTTTCACAGTAACTGCCTCATCCAGTCACCTTTATGAATTTATCTTAAGAAGGTTCAAGTATAGATGTGCAAATGCCAACTCTACCATTTCAAACTTCAAGTGCAGACTAAAGTCTGATAACAACTGCATGTCTGCTCAGTCCCATCCTGCTTCAGCCGCCAGCTACATGTTATGACATTACTGATTTCCTGAAGCTTCCAGTTTTGGCATATTTGTTTACATATTTTTGTAACCATGGTAACACAGTGGTGTTGATAGGTAGAGAAAAAATTATATGATGCCTTTATCATGATCACACACACACACACACACACACACACACACACACACACACACACACACACACACACACACACAC
>JAPZDZ010000011.1:3378049-3447747 GCA_029783805.1 Acanthurus tennentii
ATCGGGCTCAAATTGTGAAAGAGTGGTTCAGGGAGCATGAGACATCATTTTCACACATGGATTGGCCACCACAGAGTAAATAAATCTTGTGACACTGCAGAAGCTTATCAAAACAATGCCACAGGGAATGTGTGCCATAATCAAAGCTAAAGGGCCGATAAAATATTAGAGTGTGTGACCTTTTTTTTTTAGGTGGCGGCTTTTTTTTTGGCCAGGCAGTGTATTATAAGATAATGCTGACTGGTATTTGCTCATTGAGACAATCCACTCACCACAGTGTCTCCTCAAACCACGACTCAATTTCCTCTTTTTCTCAACATCTAACCCCTGTCTGTTTCTGGTCTCATTGACACCTACAGGCAAACAAGCATATGTCTTTTGTCTGTTATTTTCAGTTTAATTTACATTGACAATCTCTTCTGGGTCAAAACAAGCACTGAGATCTATGCAATTAGAAAATGTAAAACTTGACTACTCTCATCTGCTCATCACTTTCAGTGTGAGATTTTTAGATGCAGATACAAAACTACCTCATTTAAAAACATCTCCAGAAGTCACTATGGTGTGTACACATGTATCCTATTTAAATAATCCATTTTTATATAATTTTCCTACAGTCTGGGTTCTCTAACCGGCAAGTTGGACCTGAAGTGTTTGGCACTTCATGGCATGGCAGCATTTCCTCTCATTCTAAGGTAATCTCACATTTTTCTCACAGTGTATGACCATCTTGTGCAGTGTTTCCTTGAGGTTCACTTGTTGGGCGTCGAGGAAAATAACAGACACAAAGCTGTGTCAGGGGGAGCGGTGATTTTTCTTTTTAAATGATTAAGTAAAATATCAGAGAACAGTTAGACTGAAATTAACTACAGGAGTAATATTTTAAAAGTAATATTCAATGTCCAGATTAGCTTATCTCTTTTGGTGTTAAGCTGGACATACATCTCCAGCTCAAGCTACTGTCAATCAGGGGTGGAGTGATATTTATATTAGCACTGGTGTGCATCTATGACATACATGATCAGTGCTGATAGATTTTGTTGGACAATATATTTTTCCAGAAAATACTGCAATAAACAAAATTATTGTAAACATCATTTTAAGTCAGTTTTTATGCCACTAATAAAATGATAACAAATCATGCAGTGGAGAGCACATATGATGCACATGCATGTGTACACATGTGACTCCCTATGAAGGTTGTGTGTCTAACCACTGCTACCACTGTAACAAGTTTACTTAATCAGTTATATATAAGCCTACATGTATGTACTGTGAGAGGCTACTGTGTTGTCTTATGGCAGTGCTTCTCAATTATTTTCTGTTAAGAAGAAAACATCTTGCGTCCCCAAATGGCAACATTGAACACGTTTTGCACTGCACAACTTTTCGAAGCGGGGTTTGAAGCATGATACTGCAACTCTCAGCTCCTGCTCAACGTTTAGCTAAACCAGGGGTGGACAATTATTTTTTCCAAAGGGCCACATGAGAAACCTGAGCCGTGTTCGAGGGCCGAACCAACAATAACTTAAACTTAACAGTGTTTGATATTAATTTTCGTTACCTGTAAAGGGCAGTAATTTATAGATTTATTATATAGAATATATAACATAGAATTACACATTTTCTTAAAGATAAGAAATTGTGGAGTAAGTCAAAATTACAAGTCATAAACAAGAAAACAAAAATTACATCAAGTATGTCATTTTATTTTTAACACAGACTGAGAACTGAGAAATACTGAATGGTTGTATTGCAAATGTCAGCAATTAAATGAATACAAAAGGAAACAAATGCTTTAGATGTCTTTTTGTTCACTTTTCTAATCCTTGTCAGTTTTGCAGTTTCCAACTCCTTGACCCGCTTTTCATCAGACAAATTCTTGTACTTTTCTGCGTGTTTGGTCACGTGGTGCCGGTTTAAATTGTATCCCTTGGACACAGCGACCTGTGCACCACAAACTAAACTCACATCTTTTCCCTTAACTTCTGTAAATTAATATTTTGCAGTCCATGCCTTCTTAAAAATGTGGCATTCGGTATCAATCTTTTTTTATGCATAAGTTGACATTTTGAGTGTCTGTAGGTATGCCACCTGTGCATGCGTCCATACATAAAAGACTTTCAGAATAAAAGCAGCACAGCGTGCGCATAGCATATACTAGTTTTCATTTACATTTCTTGTTTGTGAGTGAACGCACACGGGCCGGACAGGAAAGGTCAACGGGCCGGATGTGGCCTGCGGGCCGTAAAAATGCCCAGGTCTGTGGGTCTGTGCCTTGCTAAACAGTGATCACCCAAGACACAGCAGCGCCACTGCCACCTACTGTAGCGGATGTGCAAATACACTTTATTCTGGTACGGCAATGAAAAAGCAAACAGTAGTTTCGCATGTTCCCCGGGGCTCACAAGCGTCTCTCTTAAATGACATACACTATATTGATGACCTCCATAAAGTTAACTCAAATTTCAACCCCATTATGCAAACTGCAATTTTTCTATTGGAGAAAATAGTCCTGAAGCACCTTTCTACAGCACTACACTTACGCTGTCAATCAAACTTGATCCTCTAATTAACTGCGTGTGTAAACATGGAAAAGCCCCAGCCTGGTTAGGGAAACAAAAGAAAAGTAAGTCACGGCTCAGGTTAGTAAAATACATGGGACGCGTATTGTGTGTTTCTTTTGGGCTGCCCCATAATCGAACGGTAGGGGGAACACTGTTGTAGAGAAACCATGCGTTGTTATTCTGGAGGTCATTTGCTTTGCATTTTAGCTGTTTTGCTCATCAATTAAACACTGATATAAAAACAGCAAACATCTCATAAACTCTAGACCAATCTAAATAGATGCTGAAAGAAAGCATTTTTATTTCAGCTGATGCCTGATAGAGGACCACTTAAGTCCTTGTACAGCACAGGAGGAGAAAAATACACACAGTCAACAATGCCAACAGCCTGGAGACTCTCATTCGACCGAGACTACGCCAGCTGTACTTGCACCACAGTCATGTTAAAGAATATAGAGTGTGCTGACCTTTCATCCACATTACCATTTCAATCACTTTAATCAAAGCAAAAAGGATCACAGCCTACCTACCTGCATATTAATCAGAACATACGGAGAACATCGGCCAATCTTACAAATAATTGATAACATCAGTTAGTAACTTAAACTGCCACTGGTTATTAAAGTTTTCTCTCAATGAAAAACAAAGTCTCCTCAAAATATATGTGCAACAATTGATGATGCAAATGATAAAACAATTGATAATTGATGCAGCAAGGAAACTTGTACATGCTACCTTGTGTAATCTACTCAATCTACCAGCAACAGTCATGGCTAACAGGAATTGAGACAAAGAGAGGGCACACAAGGAAAAGAACGTGTGGTTAGTCATCTTTGTGTGAACAATACTGTCTAGTCAGATAATACCTCATAAAGCTGATCCTGGTTAAGTAAAGTATTTTAAATATAACCTAAATATAGTGAAGCGGTCTGTTTGATAACTTCATATTCATTCAACAAATGCACAAATGTCAAATAGGTGCATGAGAAAAAAGCAAAAAAATTAAAATAGTCATCCGCTTGTACTTTTAAGACTTCAAACTTTGCCAAGGTGCTAGAGACACCGGGAACCAGCCCAAATGTCTGCAGAAGTAATTTATATTTCACTTATTTGAAAAGGTTGAACTGGGCCAGAGTGATCAAGAATGTACCTCTGGCATAGCAAGTACATAATCTGATTGGCAGTTTTCTACACAATGTCAAGCAAGGGTTTCTTGTAAGCTCCAGCCTGACTTTTCCTCCAGCTGATGCCATTGAGATACACTCTTATCTAGTCAGAAAGTGACTCCACACCCCCACCCTCATACATCCTTTTTCCAATCCTCTCTCTCTTTTCCTTGGGTTTATTTGTTGAGATGTCAGAACTTGTATTCACAGTACTTAATGTTGCCATCTTAGCTAGCTACAAATAGAGGTGTTTTTTTTTCTTTGATGGATAATTTCAAATGTACCCTAACCTAACCTAGCTAGAGTGACATCAGGTCCCACCCAGACCCATAATTTGCACAGGGATGAATACATTGTCAAAGTTATTTGGTTAATTTATACGACTTTTCTCTGAAAATAAATTAATCAATAATCATTTGTGATATTAAAGTTGTAAGGGCATACAGGGAAGATTTAACAAGTGCACAGTATGATACTGTGTAGTTTGAAGTGACTGATAAAGTTCCCAGTATTAAACTTCTCAGGCCTGGTGCATGCTCACTTTTGGGGCAGGTCAAGAGTGAAATTTAAATTTCAGCTAATGGTGAAGTTAATTTAAGCACTAGTACTTGTGAAATTTCACTTTTCATACAACTGGGTTCAAAAATAGCCATAATAGCCGTAATAGCATGATAGCCAAGGCAAAATCGGCACACATCAGAGAAAGGAGTGACAAGGAGCCGTAAACCTCAAAGCCACAGCAGCAAGACCAGTGGAATTCAGAAAATGTGTCAAGACATAGGTGTTTATGAAAGGTGGGCTGATCCCATAGCCTGTCAACAAAGAAGAAAGTTCACAAGTTTAAAGTACCAATACATTTTAGAGTTATTCTAGATAATGTCATCTCTGCTATCTCTGATATCCAAAGCAAAACAGTTTAAGGTCAACCAAGATGAAAATCTAAAAAGGGTATCATCCCATGTACCACAGCATAAGCATTAGCATTCTAATATGAGGAGGAAACCTCAGTTGCACTATTTTGTTAGGACAGATAAAGCATGTATGCACAATTAAATGTTAACATTGTGTTATAATTTCTAAAGTTTACTAATGAACCCTCTTGTTTCTTTAAGCATCAGTCATTATCAGGATACTTTTCAAAGTGGAATTATCAAATTATATTATGATAAAAAGATACTGACCAACATGCAAAAAATTGTGATGTTTTGGCGTATCACCTAGCACCAAGTGCAGAGCTCTGCTGATAAGATGGGATCAATTAAGGTATTCTAACAGTAATGGTAACAATAAACAAACACATCTATATAAAACATATAAATAGAAATAAATATTAGTTTGTTCTTTATGTCTGATTCAACATCAGGACATCAGTGATGACAGGACAATCTCACTGCTGATGGCTTTTGATAGTGTTATGCAGTGCAAAACACTTGCTTCGAGCTCCCCTCCAGCTACAGAGTGGTGGTATTACCAAATAAGTCATAACGAACTATGTCACAAAACAGTTAGATTTTAATGAACAGACATCTAGGAAACCTCAAACATTGAATAATAAACACCAAAAAGAAAAAAGCATTACACTGAAATTAAGTCCTGTTGTAGCTCACAAATATGCACCCGACTGAAAGCAGATGCAGAATTGCTGGACAATGTGTGTTTAACTGTTGGCATTTTAGATTTCTGCTGATCATTTCTGAATGCACGTTGTAGATTTTGGGTGCATTTTTAGACATATACAAGCAGCCCTTGTTTCTGTATAAAAAATATTGAGCAGGCTCCTCAAAGTTAATTATGTGGTAAAATCTATCACATTAAACAAAAGTTCTGCATTAATTTTTGCCAAAGTTCATTATTGCTTGATGATTATGCAGATTAAGCACATATTGATTTGAAAAGTCTGTTGGAATTACCTGATGATGTTGATGTAACTATGGCACTCAGAAAGCACTTACCACCTTTCCTGTACTAATTGAATTAAAACTAACGAATGCCTAGAAACAAGAAATACATGGATTATCTTAAATAGCATGGAATGGAAAATGCTTTGCTGTAGTGTTAAGTAACTGCAAAGTGTAGTAAATGGGGTGCAACATGCAAAGCCACTGTAAACATGAACCCTAGTTGCAGGAAATTCTATATTTTAAGTGTATTGTTTCTTTGAAGGCTCTCTCTATTGGGTTACTATTTTCCTATTTCTGTGCAGACACCAATTGACTTGCTGTCTGGAAAACTGCACACCCTGCTCTTTGATCCAGTCAGCACAATAACAGACTTCAATAGCAACCTGAAGTATACTGAACTGCAGAAGTGAATTCTTCCCTTCCCTTGCAGTGACAGAAGTTTTAGCTGACAAATTAAGTCTGAAATCTCAAATGTGTACACTATTGTCACATAATTTAGTGTGAGAGGTTTAACACTTAATTTGTTAAAATTATCTACAAAGGTTATTTTTTAAAAAAATCTTTGTATTCCATTTGTCATGAGAACATTGCAAAATGGTTTCAACATAACTGAACAGAAAGCATTGCTGAGATTTTTGGACATTCTTGTACAGCAACTGTTTTCCTGACAGAAGTTTTAGTACACCATCTCACATTTTTATGTCGCTGTGTTGCACATGCAAATGTGTTGATTAAAAGGTCTTTATGAACTTAAAGGGCCAATTATCTTGATAGGGCTATTAACTGAAGGCAGAAGCTTGAACCTACAGATTATTTCACATGGCAATCATTCATTTTAATCGTTCAATAGAGCTCCCTGTGGGTTTGAAACTGCACATCCAACAGGCATGGAGCTGCACTGAACCGTCTACCTCCCAGAATAGTAGATCATTGTGGACTATGTAAATGCTGTCACGCTGGAGGTCATGGTAATGCAATTTTCCCCAGTAACAGAAATGGTTGCAGTGTACTCCTCCTCCTCCTTCTGTCCACCACCCCACCCACTTCAAGAACCAAGCACCCCCCCCCCCATTGAGCTGAGGATCTGGGTCTTGCACATGGTATCACAGTAACCGTGAAGGGAAAATACATCCATTTTAATCAGGCCAGCGTTGCTGCTGCTGCTGCTATGCTCTTGCCGCTATCTAATTTGCGTGACATCTTGTTCAAATAGGCTCACACAATCTCGATCTGCGTGCACGTACATGTGTTTGGGTTTGGTTTGGGACTGAGAGGGAGGAGGTAATGGCATTGATGGTTGTATGCTTGCTATAGGGAGCGTGTGCACATTAGAGGCACTAGTTTGAATTCACTGTTTCCCCCAAAGGCTGTTTTACCATGGTAGGTGTAATTCTAGAGACCACAATCTGTGCAAGAAGAGCAGCAAAGTGCAGATAAACTCTGCCCCTTTAAGCTGTTTTATTATTTAAGCTACAAGCACACTAGTGCTGAAATGATTAGTAGCACAATTAATAAAGTAGTGCCAAAGTTATGTAAATATTTTATTACCTGGGGCGATGAAGGAACCTTCACAATGTGAGCAACAATCCTTGCAATACTACATTTCACAATCCTGCAAGTCTCCATGACCTCAATTCAGAACTTTCATTCACTGAACCTTCCATAAAATCATGAGGTGAAACTAAAATCAAGATTTGACCTTACAGAGAAAGCCTTCTTCATCTGACACAAAAAAAAAAACAAACTGTCTTTTTACCTCAACTCCTGGATCTGGGCTAGCTGCCATTATGACTGTCTGCCTTATTTTGTTATTGGTAAAAAAAAAAAAAAAAAATAAATAGATTTGCGTTTGGTAGTCATTGGTTTTTAAATGTAACAGAACATAAACAATTGGACAATTGTTCAATTTTTGTTTTTGAGTAGCTTGATCTAATTTTAACACATAACTAAAGCTAATTAACCAACAAGGAAAAACTCAAAATTTTTGCTAGAACTTAAATGTGATGATATTCTGTAGGGCAGCAGCTATAGTAAGGCATTTAGTCCATTTAATGTGAGAAAAAAATATTACATAGAAAAACTTTTCAACTAAAACCTAAATTACTGATGATGTAAAACCGAGAATAAGGAAATCTTTAAACGGGGAAACTCGGAAAGTTGTCAAAGTAACTGGTTATTCCATTTTCGGCCAGACTACTCAATTTCATGCCAAATCATTTCAGCATTTACTTTCCACTTTCAGTTTTGTTTTGTTTTGTTTTTTTAAATCATTGTCCCAACATCTATTTAGATAGTTGAGTTGTACAAAACAGCCTCTGGGAACTTATGATTAACTATTTTTTGGCCTTTCATAGACCTAATAGCTTTTGATTAAAAAATGTCGGATAAATATGGTGGAAACTGGGCTTAGTGCAAGCTGCTCTAAAAGCAAGCTACGGCCAGTTGGAAATAACTTAACCTTGGCCACTCTCACACTTGTAGGCCATTACTGGGATCACCTGCTGACAATAACCGGCCAGGGATCTCTCTTCCAACATGCCCTCAGCTGCTGGTGCCGTACTGGGACTGCGGAGATGCTCACCGTCCCTCCTGTTGTCAGTCTTACAGCTCCCTATCGAAACACTGTAACCCCTTTTTCTTTTGCCTGCCGACCCTCCCTCTGTCGGCTTCCACTTCAGGAATAAATAAATAAATTACCAACCTCGCTGGGGGGGTGGTGATGGTAGAGGAATATCCCACAGTGTAAGTGAGTGAGAAAACAGAATATAGCTATCAGCAGTAGGAGAAGAAGGGGTTTATACGTGAAGGCTGCGTGGATTAAGGATGAAATTAATTGACCGCAGGGCCCATGAATGAGCCATGACAAGCGGTCGCTGTAAAGAAGGCTACGCAAATTAAACGGGCCTCCCCATCTCCTCTTTTCCTTCTCTGTGACCAGAAACAGAGATATTGACTTGGAACACCCAAGCTAAATCGTGTCCAATTTAAAAAGACGAGCACGTTTCTCAAAACGGCTACGCTTAAAATCACACACAAAGCAGCAAATGTCTCCTTTTAGCTCCCATGAGATGTTATGTAGGGCTCTCTTTTATTCATGGAGCAGCGCAAGGTTGTGTAGCTCAAGGTGTAGCCAAGCACGGTCATTTCTTTAAGGAGCAGTCAAGACAGGTGTACAGCTTGGCAACGTTAGCAAACCTCACCGTACACAGTGCGTGACTCCCCCCGCCGTGATTTCCAACCCTGCACACAAACATGAATTCAAAAGACAACAAATACATGCACAGTGGAGTGGAGGCTTACCGTGGACGCTGATGCAGTGCTGGAGACATATTAATATCGGCAGCAGAAGGATCCCCGGTGCGGACGTGACCATCTCTCGCCGTGAGAAGTGCGGTTGCTAGCTGAGCGCTCGCGGGCTGCCTCTCTGCCCTGCCTGCCTGCCTGCCTGCGTTTCTCGCTGGCTCGCGCTGGCCTGCTTGCTCTTTGATTTTGCCGGTTCACGCGCAAACTACACATACACACACCAAATCCGTGCCCTCGCACACAAACACACGGAGCTAAACAGGACGGACGCTCCAGCCTACGCCACCGACCGACCAGCAGCACGCGCTGCAGCAGAGAACAGAGCCCAGAGAGGAGTAGTGAACGGAGGTGGCCGCCGCGCGCACCACGCGCCTTTTGATCTCGTTCTATGACCTCGCGCTACGGGGGCAGTTCGGGCTCCCGTTCTCTCCTCTCAAGCTGAAATCCATTTTCGAAAATTTACGGTAACGAGCTGCTCCAGTGACCGGTTTGTGGTGCTACACGGAGCCCGTCACAGCTGAGGAGGATTTTTTTCCACACCATGTACGTCTTAGGCACATTGTTAACCCTTCACTATCCGCATGGAATAATGAAATAATAAAGTAGATTTTATTCATTCACAGAGGGGAAAAAAATTATGTAGAATTAAATTTATGAGAATACTCTGATTATGGACAGACAGACAGACAGACAGACAGACAGACAGACAGATAGATAGATAGATAGATAGATAGATAGATAGATAGATAGATAGATAGATTATCATTTTAGGAGGTAGAGGTAATTTTTACTAGATTGAAAACATGCTACATTAAAGCAAGCAAGCCACATTTAACGCCTGAGCCCCCCGCCCCCGCCTCCATGCCCGTCGGAGTGGTCGGCCGTCACGCTCTTGAACACATTATGCGTTGTGTTCTGGTACACACAGTGTTGACTACGTCATGTCAATTTCATGTAAATTCAATGACGATTATCATACAAGGCTCACTTCCTGTTGCCGGTAGGTGTCGCTATTTATGTGACTCCTACCTGGCATAATTTTTTGTCAGGATGGGATTTTTCATAAACCTGTCAAAACTGGCTTAAGGGCTTGAGGCTGTTTAGTCAAAGTTCAAGGTGGATCAGGTTTAATAGGAGTACATGAAAGTATAAACATGTTAGTTCCTGTTGTCAGTAGGTAGCATTATGGCTTTTGCCTGATGTTGGCATGTAGGCATCTCTAGGACAGTCTCCTCATATTTGTAAAGTTTGGGGCAGATTGGTTTATGTTGATTCAAGTTACAAACCACTTCCTATTTGCTGGCAAAACATGGAAATTCAAAGCCCTGCCATGGCCACATCATTTGACTAATGCACTAAGCCTTTGATATCTTTCATGAGTTTTTGAGTATTGCAAGTACCTCAGAAATTAGAGTTGCCAGATTAAAAATGTACAAAGTGCCTCTCAGAATAACAATATAGTCCTTGAATCTTTAGTACTTCCGCTTACTTATCAATAACTTGGCACGATGTCCACCACAAAAGTACAGAGCACAATTAATCTGTAGGTTGATCGATTTCAATTCTAGTATCTCACGTTCTGATGTCAGTGACCCAACAGTACTTAACCTGCAGCCAGAAAAGGGGAAGTTAGTCAGAGCAATTGTTAAGTGTGGGAGGACTAGTTCACACACGGCAGTCTGTAAAGTTCCACATATGATAGATACTCTACAGAAGACTACCACACACTAAAGTTTCACTTGGACAAAAGTAATTTTGCATTTAACTGTTCTTTTCCCCAATATCTACAATAATTTGAACACAGGTAAAACTTAAAGTGAGCCTATGTGCTTGCCAGACAGTGGTAATTAAAGGATAATGGCAAAGGTATTCTTCTGCACATACTTTTTATGATTCTCTGGTTTGTGGTCTAATAGAACCCGTGTCTATATCCTGATTTGTTTGTTTTCATCTAATCTGCTTCTAAAGGTGGTGTGTGTTTCATCTGAACTGGAGGAGTCTTAATAACCTGAGGCTCATTATTCAATATGTGTAGCATTATAGATGATCAAGTGTGTTATCTTTTGGCAACTAAAGACTTTAAGTGCCTGCTACTTTTAAAGCACCTTATGTTTACTTTTGTTTTTATACCCAATTATTTTGTAAGAGCAGATGTCTCTCTTTCAGGGAGGAAATAGCAAATCTTGGAACCAAACTCTTGTCTGTCTAAAGCTATTTCTTCTCATTTTTATCACCAGGCCTTTGGATTTTCCTGAGGGCTGACTGCTGCCAGGTTTCATAGACTCTCAGAGTTCTTATCAGAGGATTGAACATCATCTTCAGTGATGGCTGATGGCTGCTGATACACCCCAAGGCTTATTCTGCCCCAGATTTTAACATTCCCCGAAAAACAACACTCAAACCACTGTACAATTCTGTGTGAGGATGTGTCGCTCTCTCACTTTGACTGTGAGTATCTTTTTTTGCAGACACCTCCAAACAAACACACTGGATTGGAGATCTAAGGATAAGATATCCAATCTCTTCTGATATAGCCTACAACTGTGGGAAAATATTAAATATTATAATACAGGCTTCCACATAGTTATAATCAGCTCTGTGAGAAGGGGAAATGATAAGAAAAAAGAAGAGGTCAGTAGCACTTTTTGTGTTGCTACAGGTAACCATGAGGCAATGAAATCCAATCCAGAAAGTCCAGTTTCAATTAATTCCATTGATCAGGTACCAAAACACAAAATGGTTCATGATACTATGAGACAGAAAGGTTGCCGGTTGTACCTGAAAAACAGGTGCTGTAGGAAGTTACAGTCCCTGTTTTTCAGGTCTATTCAAAGTTCTTTGTACCCGCTAAAGTAAGATTTAAAAGGAACAACTCTGTGAAACACAAATTTATAAGTTCTTAAATTTCTGGTTTGTTTTTGCACACACCAAGACAGATATACTTAGGTTAATGAGGACACTTGTGCTGAAGAGAGCCACCTGGGCTTTTACTCTAACACAAAATAGACAATAAAAAATGTCTTGATTTAGCACAGAGATACAATGATTCAAAATGCATTAAGATAGGCTTCAAATCTGTTGAATCCTCTGACAGCATGTGTCCAACCAGTCCAACCAGATAATTTCATGTTCAGGTAAACATGTACAGTACCAGATGGCTTCATTTAAATTAAATCATATGCATGTTAACCTGTAAATGATGTGGCCGTTTTCCAATATCAGTGTCACAAGGGAACAAAAGAAGTTGTTTTCCAGCAATGTACTTCTTCATATTTCCAGTCTTGATGACTGCCTTTGAGGAGTGGCTCACAGCAGGACAGCAGGAAGAAAAGTTGCTTAGTGTCAGACAGAAATGTCAAGTTACACTTTTTCCATCTACATAAGTAGAATATGTAAACTGAACTCAGAGCAGTGGCTGACTCAAAGGTCTGGAGCAAGGCAAAGAAGAAAATCATTTCATCATGGAAAATATGAAAAAACCCAGCAGAGGAGCAGCAGTATGAGGCAGAGAACTGCATAAACACAGCCTTACAAATGTCAACACTTCCTCACTCCAGACAGCTTTACCAGCTTCTCACCAGGAAGCTGCAAGAACGCTCACCACTGGATGAAAGCAAATATTTAATCCTGCCCAGATCTGGGCCAGGTTTCCAAAGATGTTTTTAGCCAAAGAGGGGGAATCTTTATCTCTCTGTAAAGAAGAGCCACTTGTTCACTCTCTTCTTCTTTATTTTCTGTACTTAGCCCTCAGAGAAGGGAGCAGAGAAAGGAGAGGAGGTTGCATGGTTGCGACTGACACCAGTTTCATTCCAGCTGGCGACCTTTGTTGCAAGCCTTAACCCTTTCCCTCTCCGTTTCCTGTCTGTCTCTTCGGCTGGAAACAAAATGTCTGAATCTCAATGCAAAACTGTGAAAATACAATCAAAGGGCAGTTAGTGAAGGGGTGGATCACAGTTGCTTTCAAATATCCTCAGTTTGACTATTTAGTGATCAGTTTGGGAATGCTGATCCCATCTTTGAAATGCTGTTATCTGTGTGTGCTCTTGAACCATAAATGCAATTCAGCACCACTGACAGCGACGCTTAAAGCTAAAAACACTCATCTGAAACTTTGTAACACAGTGTTTTGTCTCTGATTGGTTATGTACTGGGACGTCCGACTCCACACTACTAAAGCTTGTGAAATCCCTTTTTTGTTTGTGCCTTTCTTCCAGGAGTTCAACAGATACAGGCGACATGTTGCTCAGTAAATTATGCTTCAAGTTTCATTTTTATACGCCACAATTTCATCATTGTTTCTCTACATTGTGCCATTAAATACTTACTACTCCCTGCATTGCTGTGCTTGGCATAATTCAAATCAAGTATATGCAACAGAAAAATAAAATAATGGTAACAAACACAACATATCTACAAAACATCAGAAAATTTGCAAATGTCAGTTATGGTGCAGATGATAATATTAAAGGGGTGCTGGGATGGAGGTTATTTGTTAACTCCAGAGGTGCGATCTGTGAGGAGCCCTTTCAATCCCCTTTCATGAGGATTCAGATAGGCAGAGGGAAGAAGCTCCTGTCTATGGTCCCATGGCAGCGGTGGCACTTTCCTGACTGCACCACTTCAAAGAGACCATTGTTTGGATTGCTCAAGTCCTTTGTGATTCTACAGGCCTCGAGAGCGCCCCCTGTGGTAGCCTATGTTCAACCACCTGGCCCACACTCTGTAAGCATCTATGGTCCTGGGTATTTGTCAGTATACAGACCTTTGTGTGCTGTTCATGGTGTGCTGTCAGTAGATTTAAAAGAAATATTGTTTTAACTGCAGTACTGCTGTTGGCCACTGAAAGAAACTGGCAGCAAAGCTCCTTGTAGCCCATCTTCGGACTTTCTTTTCTAAGTCGGCAGTCCCTGAAACCTACCTAGAGATGTACCTTCTTATTTTTCTGGAGTTTTTTTGCTGTGTTTCTGGGAGTCAGTCACTGAACAGCAAAAGCGTAGCCACCATTCAATAACAAAAGGCCGGATGTGATGTTGGGACTTAAAAAAAGAAGCAGCCAGGTTACATTGCAGTGATTTAATGTGCTTCAGTGTCCCTGCTTCCCTCCCTCACTCCTCTGCTTCACACAAAATCTGGCAACCCAGCACCTTCTTGTACAGCTGTACGGAGGTGTGGGTGTGTATTAGAATGTAATTGAAAAAACATTTTATTGATATGAATCACAGCTCTGTTCCTGCCAGCAAGCCAGGGAGGATGGGCCAATTGGAAATGGTATGTGTTTACAAATGCCCGTTGTATATTCCTGCATAATACCTTTAATGAAGCTCCAGCATCTGACATCTGAGAGCTGCAGAACAAAAATTTAAATGCAGGAACTCACCCAAATTTTCAAATGAACTAATTTCCGACATCTTCACTAATTAGGGACTGGGCAGCTCTTGCTTCTCCCAGGGTTGTTGTTTTTTTTCTCTTCTTTTTCTTCCTCTGCTTTCCACTGTCTTTCTTTTCTTCTTCTCTCCCTTCCCAAGCAGGAAAATAAACAAAAAAACTGCAAGTGTTTTAGCACAGTGTATTTTTTGAGAAAATGTCCAGACGGTGGCAGTATAGCAACAATCTACAGCTTGAAAACTCACAACAAATCAGCTGTATGTATTGTGACTTTGCAACTTTTTTAAACAAATGTTGTAGAGAGAGAATACAAGGTTGACCAAATAAAACCATGTTTATGAGAACACTGACAGTTTTTTGTGTCATGGTGGATGTATTATGGTGAAATTCAGGTTTGTATCTAAAAAACTGATTTCTGGCAGAATTTTGAATTCTATCCTTATGTTGACAGTTAAAGTCAATGGGAAAATGATCATCTTTAAACATTAGTTTCAGAATATGTAATAACACACTTGGTAGATAGCTGAGGAAGATCACAACTTGCCCTCTGTGTCCGATGTTGTGGGTTTGGTCCCTGTGTCATTGAGCATCTTTTACCTACTCAGGCGTCGTACTGGGGAAACTCCAACCTACATGCTCTAGATGTTTGCATCGTCCAACACACCTGATTTAAATGATCAGCTCGTCCCCAGGCTCTGCAGAAGCCAGATAACAGCTCCTTTATTTGAATCAAGTGCGTAAGAGCAGGCTAACATCTAACACATGCAGAGCAGGAAACACTGGATTAGAGTTGATTTCAAAGATATTTTTAATTGAAAAAGTTTTCTGGTCCATGCAGTTCTGCTGATGTTTCCTCAAATATTTGTCATAACCATATGTTACATCACTCTTAGTTTTCTCATTTCCAAGTAAAGCTTAATATGATCACAATGTACCAATGATGGTTAAGTTAAGAAAAGGCCCAGGGGATACAGATCAAACATCTGATACATCATCAGGCAGGAGCTGCTCTGCTTGAATTAGAGACATGTGACTGTAGGTATAATGATGATTTTAGTCTGGACAGTTTCTGCTGCTGGACTCCTCTGTCTTTGACTTCCATCATTCTCCTCCTCCTCTCTCTAGTTCTTCCTCCTGAAAATGCTCAGTGCAAATTCACCGCTTTGCTCAGCTAAATAAATTTTTTTTTTTAATTTAAATTAAAACACTCATTGAGTTGTCACACTAATCATTTATCTTCTCCTTACATAGGATAAGTCACCATTGGTGTCCCGGGTTTGTGATTTTTTCTTTACATGACATTATACAGGAAGCTGAAATTTCAAAGCTAACACACAGAAATTTAAAAAACAACAGGAAGCTTTAGGTAAAACTTTATATATAATCAATATATATTTCTGTAGAAAACAATATATTCACATTTTTACATAAATATTTTTACAGTAGATACAGCATTTACATATAAATATGGAGATTTACAGCATTAAAGCATTAAAAGTGTAGAAGCTGTATTTGCAGAAAGTTGGCATTTTTGCAGTTCAGGAAACAAAAATCTGCTCTCTACATGTTTAGTCTGCTTCTGTTACATCATTTATAGTCTGGGTTCATTTCCTGTCAAAAAATGAGATATTTTGAATCCTCTATTACATTGGAAACAGTACAACACTCTCAAGGCCAAAAATCTGATCAGGAGCCAGTTTGAGCTGGAAATGTTCATCTTTTCAGAATGTAGTAAAATTAGAAAATGTTTGAAGGAGCATTTCACACTGCTGCAAGTCCTTGGGAGGCATGAATTACAATTACAGTTTTGGACTCTGCACCTGGACAAGAAAGATGTGTGCGTGTTTTGCACGCTAAGTAAGTGAGATGCTGTTCATTACACAGAGACAATAAAGGAGTTGTGGACAGGAGGCTGACCTTCATGTAAACATATTGAGACACTGGTGCCCTCTCACTCTTATCAAAGACACTTGAAGTTCAGTGTATCTGTACATGTCAGGGATGACACGTCTTTGTGTCATTTTGATCTCAAACTGACCCAAATTTACTCATCTTGGACCACATGATGGAAAGATGCTGTTTAAATACCCACACTAATGGTCTGCATGTGAAAAACTACAACATGCATCCTATTCTAGAGGAGCATTGAGAGGTAAGTGTGTCCTACAGTTCACCTCAGTCTCAAACCAGTCTCGCTGTAGAGAGTGACGTGATGATGCACTAATGACAGAAATCGGTTCATTACAATAAAAAAAAAGCTTGATTAAGCTCGTTTATCTCACTTCCAATCTATATGCAGTTATGGCTGAATTAAAAAATCTCTGGATGAGACTTAGGGAAACAAAATGACATATTTGGTATTTTAATTAGAAATAATAAATAAAGCTGTCATCTGAATGTAACTGCACTGTAAGTTTGACTCTAAGTTCTCTATGTAAAAATAACAACAACAACAAAAAAGAGCTGGTAATGTGAAAAGTGACAGAATCGTTTCTCCGTCCCACTGTGACTTCTAAAAGTGCCATTAGTGTGCAGCAGTATAATTAAGCACATGAGCACCTTTCTTGACAGTAGAAACACATCACATGAGCAGGAACTTGACTTCTTGCAAGTGCAACAAGTGTGGGCACCAGGACAAAGACATAATAGACAGATTCAGTATCCAGTTAATTCAGATATCTGGTCCATTCAGTTTTGGAGAGTTTTGGAACAAGTTAATCTTTGTCATAACTCATAAATGAAACAAACAATTGGCATGTATGTACGATAACTCATATTTTCAGTGCACATAACATGGATGATTTTTTTCTTTGCCTCGATAAGTATGATATGTGTTAAAATATGTTTGTCTGTGTAAGTTCATTAATATTCCACTAAGTGCTGATGGCTAATATTTTTTCTGCTACTGCTCACACAGTACCTCATAATGAGTCATGGTTATAAAAAAGTCACTGTCCTTGCTGTTATTAAGAAGCTCTGAGATGCATTCTGGTGCAGAACAGGTGAAAAGGGATCCATTTTCTCATCCTCCGAACAGTGAGATGTGTGATCTGTTTCTGTATATTCTATCAGTGTCTTAATCTGTGTGAGTGAGTTTATCTCCTTGTGTCTTTGTTCATTCATCTTTGGTTCCAGTTGTATTGTTGTGAGATGACTGTGATGTTCACATGCTTGTTGTGTAGGGCTTCTGTAGGCAGAGTGAGCCGTGGTGAGGAAGAGGATGGCTGAAGTAGTGTTCAATCAGAGCTGACAGAGTAGGGAAGGTCACTTCAGTTTCCAGGAAAATTTGGTCCCTCTGCCAAAAAACACACACAAAGAAACAAGGACTTCAGTCATGTGATGTCAATATATAATTTTCATTATTATTATTACTTTTTAATTCACATGAATAATTCCATTTTTGTACAAAGTCAAAATTCAACGGAGAGCAACAGGTTTCTTACCTCTTCAAACAGTCTGTAGTTTCTGGCTTTGCTAATACTGACATCCCACACCACCAGCACCTGAACCACACACCAAAATGATCAAAAGCAGAACTCATTTTTCAGGATCAGAAAATTTTAACTTTAATATCCTTTTAAAACTTAATTTAATAACTTAATTGTGAATATCCCTGTTTACCTGTATAGTGAAGCACACATATAATTAAATGACATTTAAGGTCATTTTATATTTGCACATTACAATACATGCAGGTAGGTTTATTAATATCAATACGCTAATTTAGCGAGTTGGCCAATGCTATTCTTTTTTTTTAAGTTTTGCAGTTGGTTAATTCTAAACTGTAAAAATGTCTAATTTGACAAAGGAACACATCTAATGGAGCTTAGAAAACCCTTAAATTCAGTGTAAATACACTATAATTATTAGTATATTCAGGATTCACTTATTTGTAAGCTCAGAAGTCAATTACACTATGTGATTATAGCACTAGTTTCTGTGCCGGGGGACAGAGGACTTTCTGTTATCAAGTCACTGATCACAGAAGGTATTTGCTTACCTTGGAGGTTTTGGTTCCTGAGTTTCGGATGCCGTACAGTCCATCCTGTGGAGGGATGGAGCTCTCTCTGAATAGCCTGCAGACAAACATCATCACAGGTTAAAGGTCATAAACAGAGCCGCAGTGACAGATCATCAAAGATAAGCTTACTATAGGTGTGAACTGCAGTGAGCTACTGTTGCAGAAAGAGAGACTGAATAAGAATACATGTCAGGATGTGTTTCTTTCTTTCCCATGGGTCAAACGAAAACTTAAACTAGTTTTCATAAAATGCATTTGAGAAAATACCCTGTAAATGAAGGGAAATGATAGCATGAAATAAGGCAGGAAGAGAAACAGACAGAGAAAACAATTTTTCTTGTTTGCCACTAGAGGGCAGAAATACTATGCTACAAAGTACAGCTGTGGTCAACTGAGGGAATATCTCAGTGTATAGCTCTGCAATGTAGGAAGTGACTGTGACATACTTCTCTACGAAGCTGGTTTCAGTCGTCTCAATGAACACTGAGTCTGGCAGCTGCATCTGTAGAGAGAAACACGTGGTTAGACACAATCTTAACTGCACAATCAGAAACACTTATTGAAAAAATAATGCATGCCCCAAAAATTTTAGTTTCGTTTTCTAAATTTGCCAATTATTCTAAAAGGGTGCATTTCGTGGAAAGACTGAGATAAATAAAGTGAGAAACCATGTGATATTAATGGAAATATCTCACAAAACCTACACACACATTCACACACTAATGGTCAGACTTATGACCTTAACTGTGTCTGATCTAAAAGATGAATGCAACCACTGGTTTGAAAATCCTGTCTTAACATCACTTTACAAGCTCAAAGTCTTAATTATTTTTATTTGAACCCCAAAAATTCAGCCAAATATCTAAAGTGGGTGTTTTGTTCTTTTATATGTGATGTCTCTGGGTTTTTTTTGTTTGTTTGTTTGTTTGATTAAATTTCATGTTTCATCAGTACTATCTCCTCAAGTCCATAATTTACATTATGGATAAAAACCATGTGAGAAATGCATCACATTTGCTTCTGTCTTACTGCCACAATATGATAATGGAATAATCTTGAAATCAATATGACTGATCTGAGAGCAAGTGTGTAGTTTTTTAACGAGACGTCAACAGACTGAGAAAAAAAACATGCCCTGTTGTTTGAGCAGCACAGCAAATCAGAGACTTTTGAAAACTTGGAGTATGCAGAAGGTTTTGAGCAGCATGTTTTCACAGTAACTCAGAAGCCTAAATTTAGGTTGTTATCATTTGTCTCATGGCTTCAGTCTCTCTTACATTCTCGTAGTCGTCATCAGGCTCCTGTCCTCCGCTGCTCTTTGCCGGGTCTCGTTTCTTCCTGAACTCTGCAGATGTCTCTTCTCCCAGTGAACGGAAGCTCTGTCCCTCTGGAGATGCTCTTCTGGGGGGAAAACATTTGTTATTGAGGTAACTTCAACCAGATTTACTTTTTTTCTGCTTCTTTCTGCTATAAGTATTCTGTAAATTTGAGTCTTGCTTACTGGAGTTGGGTCCCTGATGGCTTGGGCTTGGTTGGAGGTGGCTGGGGTTTGACTGTCAGTGGAGGAAGTTGAGGTATCCCTAACCTGCTGGTAAGATCAATTTTTCTCAGCTGTGGCTGGTTGCTGGACAGGGCATTTGACAGCACAGGTCTGGGGAAGGGCCCTCCAGGATTCACACAATGAGGGACTGGTATGCTTGGCTTGCTGCGGTGGTTGTTGCCCAATGATTGGCTCCCTCCAGTATTAAGGGGGCCATTCAGGACCATCCTGGTTTCCAACTGGTTGCAGATGGGCAGAGTAGCAGGGCTTTGGCTCGATCCAGCTGGTGAATTCCTCCCGTCTCTCTTATCAACTCCAGGCACACCCAAAGATATGGTTCGGCTTTGCAAAGTTTTCTTGGCATTGGCTGGGGGAGGATGCGGGGCGCCTGAAGACAAAGACATTTGCAAGTGGGGCGCAAAGGGGAGAGGTGGGGGCGGGCCTTTGTCAAAGTCCTTAGGCATGGACGGGGGAGGAACAGAGGGTGGAGGTTTTTTGGGGAGTGGACTGTTTGGGATTCTGTGTAGCGGTGGGATGGGAGGAGGTGTGCCTTTATGGACACCTTGACTGGAGTCTCGATGGTGCTGTAGTGCTGCTGGCACTGGGGGGGGAGGGTAGGAGGGTGGCGGCCCTGTGGGTCGACCTGCAGAGGCAAAAACATAATGACGACAGTATCAATAACAATGACTCTGGTAGAGTCAAAAATAAAAGCTGGTTTCTTGCTTTGCATTTTTTTTGCTCCACATATCGTATTTAGAGTTTTTCCTTGATGTAGATTGTAAAAACTGCATGTTAACAGCATACATCAATGCAAATATGATGCAACTAAATACTGTAAAACATTCTCAGTTATTTTCCAATAAGAATCGTTTGTCCCGTTTGCTGTTTTACTGCAGACAGCAGAGAAACACTGAAACTTATTTCAACAGTTTGCCACAGTCCCTTCAAATTACAAGAGTAAATGTTAATGGTTTTAATGCCAAGAATATATGTTAGTAATAAGGGAAAAAGTGTTGAGGTCTGGTCTTCATTACTGTCATTTTTGATGATGAAGATGTAACAGTGGAAGTTTGTTGTGCTGTTACCTATGACCAACTGTATACACAACAGCTTAAACAATGTGTGTGCTTTCACCTGTAAATGATGATGAACCATCACCATCTGGCTTCAAATAGTCTTCTTCATCGTCATCATCATCATCCTCACCATAATCTACACACAGACAGGAGAGACACCACACTTTAACATCACTCAGGTAAGATGTGTATGTGATGTGAATGCTTTTAATGAGGGTGTCTCACCATCATCTGTGTTATCAACGGGGTGTTTAATTTCCATGGGCCTCTCAATCGTGCCATAGAAACTGTCGGCATCTGAATCTGAGTCACTATGGCAACAGAGAAAATGTCACAATAAATACATAAAACAGACCATGTTAAAAGAAATTTGTAGATAACATATTTTTTAAGTGCTCAAAGTCTTAATTTGTTGAATTGTAACTTAAAATGTTTTATAAATCTGTTATAGCTGAATTTAAAGACATTTTATAAAGCCGGAATGAAATAAATAGCTAATATGTCATTTTTGGCCAGTAGCTGTTAGTTACTATTGCTATAAACTAATTTTCTAGCTAGCTTGTTAGCTAATCTGCCGACAACCTGATGAATTAATTTACCCAGGAAAAGAGGAGGTAATGTTTCGCTCTTATCTATGTTTTTTTAACATGTCGTTTATTCCTAGTTAACAGCTGGCAAAAGGTTAACTAGGAATACATTGCCGACAAAAATATATGTTGTTAAACTAATATAACCATTTTTTCAAGTTTGTCACATAAAAAACTTTTTATAGAATACTGAAGTTAAGGTCATGGAGAAAAAACTTTTTGTTTTCATAAAAGTGTATGTACATATGAATGTATCCTGTGAAATCCGGCTCCCTGAGGTACGCAGAAACTCAATAAAAAGAAAAGCTATTAAATGAGCTGCTAAAGTCACCAGTACCGATAAGTATGTGTTCTGAATAAAAAACCCCTCAAGGCTGGCAGATTACTAATCAAAAACAAGAGGCTGTCTTAATTGCCTACATAAATTATAAATTAGCCTGCAGAATTACTTTTTGGCGGGGAAAAACTTAAAGTGCTATTAGTCTACTGGGAAAGAGTCGCATGAGGCTGTCTCAACCTGCAATAATTAGTTTGAAAAGTTCTCATCCAAACGTGAAAGTTGACTGAGGTCATACTGATAAAGGAGGAGTCAGTTAGAATGGGGGATGTGTGTTTTGTATAATGAAGAAAATCACAAAGCTTTTGACACATTTGTTAAGTTCTGTCATTGCATTTGTCTTCCCAGTTTCTTCGTTGTAAGTTCTACAGTTTGAATGTTTAGCATCACAGTGGAATATTATAGGATTTGCTGAAGTTACCTCGGGATATGGCCGTCTTTTCTGTCGTTATAGTGATCTATCTCTCGACGCAGGTGTCGCATCCATTTCTATAAAGCAAAAAAAAAAGGACATAAATAGCATTTTGTTAATCTCACAGTTTTAACATCATTACAAAACTACAAACACACACACACACACACACACATGCACCACAAAGACACACAGTATAAAGATATGAGCAGTTGTGTAGTTAGCGCGTGGTTGTTCTTACCCTCCTCTCGTCCTCACTTGCTGCAGAGAAAAACCACGTCCTGTGTTTCTTACTGAAGTGGACGATCTTAAAAGGAAACACATTACTGGACGTCGTTTCCTCTGCCGCTCTCATGACTCTGTGAAAGAGGAGACTTGGTTTGTGCTGTGTATTTTGAAACGTTTCCATCCATAAAGGAAAATATGTAGATTTCCGCTCGGTGTAAAAGCCTGTGCCCACCCTCATGATAATAAGGCAAATTTTTTTTTCCTTCTCACTTTTTAACTCCTTGGTCACAGATTCCTAGACTAGGCTGGTATTGTCTGTTTTCTCAGGGTTGACCTTGGATTTTTTTAATCAACAGAGACAGATATGCCACAACTTACTTCAAAATTTCTGCATAATCACTCATTAAGTTTAACTGGTAGTGCATGTAATGAAAGCTGTACAACCCATCTCCCACAAGCTTAGACCAGGGTTTTATCAATCAAGCCTTATATGTTAAACACACTTACTTAGGTTTCAGTGGTAATGCAATTTGTCAGCAGACTGTGAGTTGAGAGGCATGCAAAACAAAAAACATAAAACACAAAACCCCCTACAGATTAAGGACTTTCAGCAGCCAAAGTATGTTTACTGACCTGTTGTAGCCGTTGAGAGAGAAGGCCCCCTGTGGTGCAGGAGAGGTGCTGCTCTTAAAGTAGTACACACAGCCCTTGTGGATGATGGTGTATCTTAGCGGCCCTGTAAGACAGGCAACAGGAACTAAATACATTTCTCAAGTGAGGCCTGTAAAAGTAACTAGATCAAAAAAAGAGAACATAACTGGAGATTACAATATATTGTCAGTCTTTACTTCTGTCAACCCACACCCCCTTTTTTATTATGTACTCACATTTCATGAGGCTGAACTGGCTGCCTCCCTTCTTGTGGAGGTATCCTGCAGTGGAAACTCCTCCTGGCATTGTGAGGAGGTTCTGAGCCCCGATGGCTCGCATCGGCACTGGCCAGCAAACCTCTGGAGACGACATGGTTCTGTCAGGAGAGAAGAGGGTGATGCTATTATTATTAAAATTGTTGTTTTTATTGCATCACTATTTGACCGAGATGCACAAGATCTTGAAAATAAAAGACTGATTTGCTTCAGACTTTTTTTGAATAAAGAAATTAGCTTTGTTAAACCTTCAAATGAAACCTTTCAAGATCCAGAAAGGAAATAAATCCAACCTGATTCATAACAAGGTGAGCTTCCAAGGATTTTCAAGCTTCATCTGCTCTAACACAGAGAATTACAAAGCACTCAGAGAGCATGGTACCTTCATAAAGGCTATTCAGTCCACCACATACTTACAAAGTGAAAGACAAGAGAAGAAAACCTTTAATGCAAATGCAGTAATTTATGATAAAAAGGTAGAAACAATGAAATGTGTTGATAAAAGACAAAATAAAGGAGACAAATACAGTAACACATCACTGTGTCCATATGGAGGGAGACCATGTATGCATGTAACCCTTAATTGGCAAAAATAGAGATGTTATACTAGACTGGAACTCCACTGATCCTTTTTATGAAAAATAAAAGAAACTTTGTTTGAGAGGGCTTCATGTGTTGGGTGCCAGAACTCTGAGAATAAAAGCACTAATAAGTTACTATTAATACACCTATGATTTGTCGTTCTGTGTAACAACTCGATCTGTATAATGCTTTTCTAGTCTTTTGAGCACTCACACATCTTAACAATACACATGAACATTCATACAATCATTCACACAATGGCAACCTGCTCATCAGGAATGGATGCAGCGGTAAAGAGGTTCAGTATGTTGCTCAAGCTCTTTGACAGGTAGAGAAGCTGATGATCACACCAACGACCTTCTGATAAGTGGATATGCAGAGATAAACTCACTGGTACCCTGATACTGACTAAACTTACTGATACTGATATTTCTTTACAGTCCCCAGCAGCTGTACATTGTGTCACGTCGGGCCGTCCCATATGAGACATCCACAGACCAAACAAAAATTTCAGACCTAATGTCTCACTGTTTGACGCTGCTACGAGCCACAGCTGCTACGACCACAGAATCTCTCTCTCTCTCTCAAAAAGCAAGCACAAAAAAACTCAGTGGGCTCTGATGTAAAGTGAACGCTTGAAAGGAGACAAGTTGCAACAAATGCATGCTATCAAGGGTTTGCTGGCTGATGTTTTCACTCTGCTTATAAAGTGAATTTAGAAAGAGAGGAATGTCACATATAATCATGCTCAGCACAGCACTGTGAAACTGAACGTCTTTATGTAACACATCCATGAGGAGCAGCAGGAAGCTACCATACAGTGCCTCGGGGCCTTTTCCAACCATAGCGCAGTGCCTTGGCCAAGGGCACTGAATAATCCAGTGGACTGTCTTTGATGACGGGGGAAAGAAGAGCACCTGGAGGAAACCAGGGAGAACATGCAACCCTTACACAGAAAGGCCTCGCCCGGGGCAGTAATCCAACCCAGGACCATCAGGCTGTGAGGCACCACTCAGCTTTTTCATAATTCCAGCTGTTCTTTTACAGAAGCTAGAGGCATTTCCACTTACACATCTGGTGCCGTTAGTTACAGAGAAAGTTAACAATCAGATTTAATTGCTAGTCCTATAAACAGGTCATACCCACGTTGGGAAGAAGTACACCAGTTTTACCTTCATTCCTCTGAATGTTATCCTCTTATGCAGTCTCTGCATGATAAAGGTTGGACCTGCTCAGGTGTTGCCTACCTCCTGTTGAGCCTCCTGTTGATGCCCTGAACAATATTGCTTTCTCTCAGTCGGCTGACTGTGGTGGCTAAAACCGTGGTGGCTAAGGCTGGCAGTAAATCCATGACAGAGATATCGAACAGACGCTGACAGGACTCAGACTTGTTCTTCTCTCTTTGTCCTCTGCGAGTTCACTGTTGCGTCTCATCAGATCCAAAGTGAGAGGAATTTGTCTGTCTGGTTTTCTGCCTCCTCTGATCACAACTCTCTTTTCATTTCACTCTCTGATGCTCTCTCAGCCTCTGCTGATCTCCCCTCTATCTCTCTTGCCCTCCTTTGCACATAAACACACTCCAACTGAGATAGTGCTCTTACGCAAACAATGTCATACAGATTTCTACAAGAACACACACACATATTGGGTTCAGACAGGAAACACATAATGTCCTTAGTCATTTTGCACAGCTTCAAGGCTATGTGCACTAGCTATAAGTGTGTGTGTGTGTGTGTGTGTGTGTGTGAGCAAGACTGAGTCAAAATAAACATCCCAAGTGAAGTTCTTCATCTTTTAATGTGTTTATGTGTAACCGCCGGTCTATCAACAGCATCTACTGACCTAAGAGGGTGTGTGTGTCTGAGAACGTGTGTGTGTGTTCACAAAGGAATGAAGAGTTTAATGTACTGGAACTTTCAGCCAAAATCCACCCCCTTTCTACGGAAAACACCCAGGATCAGTTAAGTCAAGAGTGAAGGGCCTTTGACTTGCAGGTAGGATGAGCAGTCATCTTGAAAATAAGTTATGAACTGTATATAAGTATTAATATTTATGTAACATATGATAATTGTGAAATTCAGTGTTTACAATCATAAACTGTGGTGACCAGCCACCCATTAGCATCAGCATCACAGACCATTACAGGTTTTTTTATTTCTTCTAACTATTTAAAATTAAATTAAAATTCTTTATTTGTTGTAGAGCTTCAACCAGCACGCTGATTCTTTCAGCAACACCCCCCCCCACACACACACACACACAGCAATTACAGAAACAGCTTCTCCTTCCCCTTGCACACTTTGAATCAAAACATGACAACACACTCTTAGCTTGTAGTAAGACTACCCTAAGTTAATGTTTGCTTAGTTGTCCAGGTTAGCATGCTGCATGTACAGAGAAACGAGTCAATATTGAGTGTTAGCTTTAGTTGATGACAATAATGTAAATGCTTAAACTCTGGTGCTGAATGTTTGCCCCCTAAATCCAGATAGATATTGAAGAATATTTTGAAAGACTCAAAAAGGCTCGTCTGCATCAATCTGTACAAGAGTTGTTAGCTAGTCAGAGTACTGAGCTGAAAAGTCCAACGACCTGTATGATTAGCTATCCAAAAAAAAAAAAAAAAAAAAAAATATATATATATATATATATAAAGACTCTAGGCTTCAAACAGTGTTTCTCTGGCAGCTAAAACACCTGGGCACCATCAGGAAAGGATATCTGATATACTGAAGAGAAAGATGTAAGAGAGGAGGATGATGCAGAAGCAACAGGAGAGCAGTTGGCCGGTGAAATGATCACAGCAGGGAACCTCCTTTATGGTATTATTTGATAATCTGTTTAAAAACGGCTTTGGAAAGCACCCATGTCCCAACTCACCGCTGGACTGTCATTGTGACAAGGGTGAAATATAAAGTATTGTACAAACAGGTATGACAGCAAGTGTTGAGAGAGTATTGAACTCCTGTCTATTCAGATGGTTGCTGTAGACAGCTATGAAGTCATTAGATGCAGATCTAACAAACACCATCAGTATGAGAGACAGACACTGTGCAGGACCTCTGAGCTCGTTCACAATCTGCAACCTGATAACACCGCTTGATGTGCAAGGCCTTTGCTGATTTAGTTTCGTATCAGGAGCAACAAGTCATTCATCTGTTCTGTGCTGCTTCGATTTTTACCAACCTCTCCTTCAGCAAGGGCAAGGTCACACCTGCATTAAAACATTTCTGGACAAAATCAGTTCACTTCAGTGAGATCACTGCAACCAGTGGATTAAATCTCAAGGGCAAAATGAATCTGTGCAAATCTTTGACATTTAACATGCAACCAATCTGACCAAAAAAAGAGAGAAAACTCCAAACATTTGAGAGAATGGAGAGCAAAAGTGAGATCCAGACAGAATGTGTTGGCTTGGCCTTCGGTCACTTTGAAGCTAGCAGCAGTAGCGATTATGAAAGGGTTCATGCATGAACTGAACAGTGTTGTTCTAATGTGAGCTGGCCAGAGAACGCCATCAATAACAGCCAGAGTTGCAAAAAAGCAGTTGTGCAATACTTTTACAATACTGTTACACTGAACAAGTTCATTAGCTTTTCATAGTTCACAAGAATCACGAAACCAAAATTCACAACTTATTACATGTAAATCTCTTTATTTTTCTTTTTATAGCTTTTCAGAGAACAAACAGTGAAGAGGGGACTTTGACCCGGTATCATGAACCTTCAGTTACACTGCTGGCAAAGAGTGCAATGTTGAGTCACACCTCAAGAATTAAGAAGCAAGAAGAGAAAGATGGGAGTCTGGGTGGACGGAGGAAGAACAGAAAGCTGATAAATAGATGAGGCGAAAAACCTGCTTGAGACACAAAAAATGACCCGGGTGGAGCTGCTGAACATTTCTGAACTCTGACTGACCTGTTGTGTGTGTGTGTGTGTGTGTGTGTGTGTGTGTGTGTGTGCATGACTACAGTGGCTACAAAGGCTGTCATGTGGTTTGTTTCTCCAATTTTTAAGTGCAATGTTTACTGATAACAGCGCACACACACACACACACACACACACACGACTCAGATAAGCAGCAGCATCCATTCTGCAGTTAAACTCAGCTCAGTCTAAGTGAGTTCAAAGTTTACCAGCTGCTTATCATCAATACAAGGGTTTCCTGAAGTCCTGGTTCAGCTGCCAAACTGAAACTACACGAAGCCGCGCTGCCTGCACACTCAGCAGCTTTCATGGTTTTTATAGGAAAAGGGCCTGAAGGTCTAACTTTCAGCATTATTTCCTTTTATAACTGACAGTGAAGAAAAACCTGCACATGAGCCAGAACAGGAACACGAGGGTGACGGCAGTCATGACAGATCACTATCAATCACATCACTGACTTTTTACCGCTTTCACTGCCTTCACACCAAACTGACACCTCGACTGTTTACACTGCACACACTTCAGAAATTCAACTTCCAATAACATTTACTGTTATCTGACATTTTTTAAACTGCTCTCATTTTTATCTTTTTATTTAACCTTTTACATGACAGTTCAACTGTTTGCAGTGCTTACATTTAAAAGAAAGTCCGTCTGTCCAGAGAGCAATCTATGACTTTTCAATGATCTCTTCTGCTTTGACTATCTTAAACTAAAAAAAAAAGAGAAAAAAGTGTTGGGGCTTTAACTTCAAGTGACACTTTAACTGCTTTAAGTGCTTCCAGAAACACTGCATCTTCTATATGTGGCATCTTACTTTTTTGTATGAATAATAACTAGAAATAAATAATAGTTAATGAGAAACTAGTGATACTTTTAAAGTAAGTGGATGAAAATTAAGTTTAATTATATGAACATGTTTTATTATCAAGGAAGTATTGTTTTATCAAAATATTGTTCTACAATGCAAGACGTATGTAGTAGCTCCATCTGCCTTTAATTTCCCGACAGTTATTCAAATTTCACAGTAACAATTAAGTTACTGCAGGAAACTATGACCATTTAATTGACTAAATTTTACCATTAAAAATTTCCCTACAACATCTGCAATTTTTTTCCGGACAAATTAAGTTCAGTCTAAAGAGAGGAAATTTTAACTCACTCTTCTCGTGAAGGGGACGATGGTGGTACGAAACCTTGATGAGAGCTTGTTACAATTTAAAATATCAGCCGAGTTACAAGAAAAGCAGTTGACACTGTATGTATCTGTAGTGAAGCAAGTTACAAATGTCAACAACTTTCCTGACGAATGGGTTGGAAAAATACGTAAACTTAACGAATACTTGAAAACAGAGAGGTGCAGGAAAGGGAAACTCATCCATGTGGAATGAATGAAATCCAGTTGATTCACTTAGTTTGCCAACTGAGTGCTTGTGTCAGGAGAGGTCCCTCCCTTTCTCAAAGAAAAGATGAATGAATCAGTGAAATACAATCTCCCTCAGTCAGCAGGGTTACAGGACTTCTGAGCACTGAAGGTTGCCCAGACAATTTCCTCTCACTCGATATGAAGCCATGCTGCCAACTGGAACCAGTCTTTCCACATGTCCTCTTCACTGCTCCTTTAATCGCATTTGTTATTACAAGAAAACTTTAAGTGTGTTGGAAAACCCCAAGCAGGAAACAACAGCATTAGGAAATGACTCATTAAGGGTTTGTGCATTTACTTGTATATGATGCTGTCCCAAGTACAGTCTGTTTCTGATGATGGTTTATTCAGAGATCAGAAAAGTGTAGCAGCTCTGAACCCTCTCACCTCCCTTTATTTTGTTTTAGTTCTCCATCCTGAACTCTGCTGACGTTTGTGTGCCAGAGATGCTAATCAGAGAGCAGCTGTTTGTCAGGAAAGGAAGCACGGGAGCTGCTCACATACCACACTCATTCAGACATATTTCCTCCGTGGACACACGCACACACACACACACGCACACACACACACAAACACAGTGTACAACAGTGTCTGGGTTTGACAATCACTTAAACTGGCCTTCACATTTGAGATTGCAAGTGCACATTTTCGGGTGTTTTAATGGAACTGTTTTATGAAAAAGTGGATTTAATGGCTGTGGAGCCAACCATCAACTCAACTGCGAGAAGACCAAAGAGACTGCTCTCTATCTGCTCCTGAAACAAACAAAAGCATGAGAAACTTCTAAATAAATGAACACAGCAGCATCACAAACACAAGGTATCTGTTTACTTGTGTCTTCTGCTATTATGTAACAAAAAAGCCTCCTTTGAGGATTTGCTTAAAAACCTCATGTTGTTATCTGCTGGTACCTGAGAGTCTGGAAGAAAGAAGGAGGAGGAGCTATGCTGCACCGAGGAGAACTGCCTGATGACAGCAGACTGACCAAAGTCTCATCAAATGGAAACTGTCTGTGGCAGCCGGTCAACAGAGAGCGCTAGGGCGCTATCCAATCACCACCCACATGGAAACAGAGTCATATAGACCCGAAATGAATCATACTTATACATACATACAAATACTCCATTACATAAGATAAATATTGTATAGTAGGTGAGTTAAATGTATCATCCTCAATAAAGAAAACAAAATGTTAATTTAATTTTACATGAAGTTAGTGATAAGTATGTTTATTTTGTTTGGGCACAAGACTCTTTGCCCACTGACTCTCATCACATGTTGCACATTTGCTGTTTTCTCTTTTTCAACACCAGAGAAAGGAGCTTCTGGGAGCCTTTTCATACGTCCAAAGAGCTTGGACCTAACCTGTCACACACCTTAAACAGCAACCCCATTTATTGATTGATTGATTGATTGAATTTCTTTCTTCTTTTTTGTTGTGTAATGGAATAATTGTTTGTGCAATTATTTATGAGCCACAATAAAATTTAAAATGTGTGCATGCCTCCTCAACACTGACAGTGGTGTGGCACAGATTTTAGCAGCTGTCGGGTGTCTGCTTAAAAAAATGTGTGTGGCTAGCCGATGCTCCTGCTGTGCAGAGACCAGTGTGTGTGCTTCAGGCTCAGACCTCATTATTAAACCCTTACTGTCTGCACACACACACACACACACACACACACACGAGCCCAGGCAGAGGTAAAGGTCAGAGGTAAACCGCTGTCCCAGGTGCAGCAGATGCAGAGAAACGTTCGTCATGGCCAGGAAACAGATACTCTCATGCAGTGCTGCTTTCTTACATGCAGCACACTTCCTGTTCCCCCCAACGACTGACCACAATGGTTCCCCCCACTGGTTCAGCTTTACATTTTCACTGTCACTTTAGAGACAGATTTAGATTCAGATCAACTTTATTTTCACAAATGGGAAAATTAATTTGTTTCCAGAGCTGCGGAAATAAAAACTACCATTTAATCCACGTAAAAAACATTTCTTGTGCCTACTGAGGCTTTTGCTGGGACTGAATACGGAGAGAAGTGGATGTGTACTATCCTGTAAAGTTATTCACAGAATAATTTTAGTATAAAGGCTCAACTCTGTTTATTAGCCAATGATTTCTCCCACTGTCCCGATTTGTTACTGCAACCAATCCCACTGGCACATTTCCAATCACACAGATTAAAACAAATGACAGAATACTACACCTTATCATGTGAGTGTGAAGACATGAATAACACCTGAGGGTTAGTAGAACTTTGAGGTGTTTTCTCATCCATCCTGGTTTATTTATTTAGAAGGATGGTTAATTAGGCCACAGCAGAGTGTGTGTCTACTCATAGCACTTCAAGATCACCTTCAGAAAATTAAGGCAATGTCTTTCAAACGTAGTGAAAAGGTCTCTCATTCACCTAGAAGAGGACCTGAACTTGTTCCTGAAAAGAAAAAGCATTTTAAATCTTTATGCTACGTGCACAAATCCATGTCTATGAGTTGTAGTATTTTATAATACTTTACTTTTTGATATTTGCTGGCATCCTGTAGTATGGGCCAAAAGAAAATGAATGAACAAATCACCTCCACTGACACTTTCTAAGTTTGTAATGTACTTGGTTTGCAATGAGAAATAAAGATTGTCAGGAAACTGTCTTGTGCTCTGTGTCTAATGCTGACACGCTGATTTACAGCTCAGCAAGCTTTTCAAGGCCTGAGCGCAAAACTGTTATCACTTAAAGCTGCAAAGTTCTCTGCCTTTTCATAATATGATTATCAGTTCTGATTTTAAATCCGATCACAGCTTTTGTTTTTGATAAGATAATTGCAAAACTAATGATATTTCTACTAGTCTCAACAGCCATTTGCAATTACTGATGATAAGCAAACCGTGGTGTACGTAAACATTACCTGTTGAACATCAGCCCGTTGCCCTTGTGAGCATGTTAGCAAGCTGATGTTAGCGTTTAGCTGCTTTTGTGACATGTAAATGTCAACTTGTGAGGAAATACTTTTTAAGAATAAAGAGACTTGATGCTGTCATCATCTGACTGATGTCCTGTTCATGCATGAGATTAATATCTAAAATGAAGCTTTGTGATTAAATGCATTTTTTCAATGACTGTTAGTCACTGAGTAGAGTAGTTAAGTGTAACAAAGAGTCGTGAAGTAAAATCAAACACCAACTTGTGTGTGAGATTCCTTAGTTCCTTTCTATGAAACAAAAACAGAACAGAAACAGAAAGTCCACACTAAATCTAACCTCCCATCTGCACACACATACACACACACACACCTGCAGCAGTGGACTCATAGAGAGATAAAATAGTAAAATCACGTCCTCTTTTTCTACCTTTGGCTTGTCCTGCACATCATTACTTCCTGTCTCCAAATATGGCTGTTGCTGTTTCACAGGAACTGCACAACCGTCACAGTTCCAGTGGCTGCAAGGATTCCTCTCAGACTAACACACACACACACACACACACACACACACACACACACACACACACACACAGGCTACATCTTCTATTGAGACTTTTTCAAGACTAAAAATTCTACTGTGTGTAGGATACTGTGTGTGTGTGTCCTGTGTTTCCTTTCTGGAGTAAAACCACAAAGATAACAAACACTGTGCAGATAGTGAGTTACAGAGAGATATATAATGAGGCAGAGAGAGGTAGACAGAAGATAAGAGGCAGGATGGGAGAGAGACAGTGTTGAGATTTGTACAGTTACTGCAAACCCACCCTGCCTCCCCCCAACAGCAGGGGAAGAAAATGAGAACAGATTTCCTGTAAACGCAGCTTTTTTCTTCCTCTGACTCTGACATGACTGAAAAGTTACTATAGCAACAACTGACAGATGACGTGACAGTGGCGAGGACCTAAAGTCTGAACAATATTTGACCAAGAGCACTTTTTTGTAACAGCCTGTTATCCTGAAAAACAAATGCCCAGTGAGTGCAGGTAAGGATGAAGTCAGGTAACATCAGGAAAAAACAAAAATAACCATGTTGCTTCAACTCAAAGGGACACCTTTCAGGGTTACAGGACTCCTGCAACAATGAGCCACCACAACAGTGGAATGGCACCAAAAGGGGCACCACTATCATTATCAATACCATTGATATCCACTTAAAATTAAAAATGATCCCACTGAACAAAAGTCATTACTATCTTGTACCCGAGTCAGACTTTGTTTTAATATTCGAGTTAAGAGTGTAAAACAATCGTACACCACTACAACCAGGAACAACAAGATGCACCTAATTATGTGCTGCACATGAAATCTAACTCATGGCAAAACTGTGAACTTGGCACTTTAGATTTCACTCAGCAGTTTGGTCAAACAAAACAGACGTTGCATCTCCAGAGATTATTTGGTGGTCTCACAGATGCCAACTGTCAGGCCCGGATGACTAAATGTTTGTGTCTTGTGGGAACAAACCAGTAAAATCCCCTCAATGAGATTTTTCCCTTTAGATCTGCTATTTGCTCAAGGTTAACCCACCGCAGTAAGGAAGGTGAGGCAGAGAGAAGTACAATTACTTCAGTGCTGTGCTTGTTTAAATTTAAGATAACTGTACTTTTCATTAGTGGTTCAATCTCTGCAATTTAGAGATACTTTTCAACTCCAATGCATTGTCTGAAAACTCTAATCATTTACCTTTATATCAATTATTTTTATGCTAAGATCTTTTTATCACTAAAAAAATTCAAGACAAGGTAACTTTTTGGCTTTTGACCCCTCACATGCAACATTACCTACTCACGGCCTCTCGTCCTTGAGTCTTTCCCAGGTCTTTGAGTTGTCAACCTCTCCACCCTAAAATGTTCAGATTATTTCTTATACATAGCTATTCCAAGTTGAAAAAGAGTTTAATCTATTGATTTGATTTGATTTATTTGAATTATTACTTTATGAACCCACAACTACAAAACTGCCAGCCCTACAAAGTGAAATTGTCTTTATCTCCACTTCCTCCAGCTATGGATAACCAACAGCCATTACTCATGAAATTCGATGAAATGTACAACCAAGACGTGACATACTTCACAACCTTCTTGCATTTGTAATGTTATTGGCGGTGTGGTTACATCATATTCAGCAGCTGTAATCAGGACTCATTTAGTAAACAGGTCTAGTGTCCCCTCACCCTCACCCTCACCCTCACCCACACCCTCACCCTCACCCTCACCCTCACCCTGTCTGAGCTGTTTCCTCAACCATCCCAATGAGGAGTCTTTAGTTCCCACTGATCAGTCTTAATAAACTCAACCATGCTAAACTTGCATCCATGAAAATGCAGTATGTTTTACTTCTTCTGTGTCAGTGACATCATCCTTTTAAAGCCGTTAAAAAAATAATAATATGAAGACATGTCATGAGAAAATTTATATGTGACCCTTTACTTCCTAACAGGCTGAATTTGTTCTCAGTGTCGTAAACTAAGTGGATCTGAGATAGAAAGGACACCATCAAATGATCTAGTCAGGCTTGAAGATTGGCAATAAAAATAATCATGTGGATTTAAAAAAAAAAGTAATTTTAAAACTTAAAAAATAACTTAAACAAGAAGATTTCCCAACTATGATTCACAGCTTCCACATGCCAAACAACAGGCAAATTGATGAGAAAACCATCAGCTGCCTAAGCGACCCCTTAGATGGCTCCAACAAACTTTTTATAACTCAAACAATAACCAAAACTGATGACAACAACATCTAAATCAGAGTTTTGCAGCATACACATAAAACCTTACTCCATGAAAAGAACCACTGAATGCCAGTAATCTGAAACCAAACCAGATCCCAGCATTCGACGGAAACAAACGTACAAGATATCACTTCATTTCCTCGGACAAGCATTTGAACTTTGCACCAAACCAAGACAGGTAAACTTCAACTCAGGCAAACTTTTCTAAGAATACATCCGCATATTAAGTAACAAAAAAGGGGTCATCAGTAGACTTGATGAACAACAAAAGATGATGTCGACAACACATCAGTTGGCCAGGCTCATAAAGACTTACATGACATCCCTCGGGTCCCAAATACACATCTTGACGCTCGGCTTGGAACTCCTCGCAAACGACTTCTTCTTCCTCATGGACGGAGCAGACATGTCGGTGGACATGGTAGCAGCAGCACAGCACAATAAACCACCATACTTTTCAAACGCGTGGAGTGTCAGAGCACGGATGCACGGTCGGATGGACCGAGTGCAGAATCATTAGAGACACTAATTTTAGATCAATGGAGTAGTGAGATTTGGAAATACAGAGTAAGAATTTCAATCAATGAAAGAAAAGATTGAAGAATAAATGAAGTAGATGATGATTATGGAAAAAAATAGAAAACGATCAAAGCGAGAATAATCAGTCTTGATGGTTAGGAAGTTCGTTAGAGGTCTGAAGCCCCGATACTCCAACAGTGGTTTCCTGAAGGGGCCACCTCCTCCAGCCCCGGCTTCTCATTGGTCGACACCCTGCTGAATGTTCCTTCCTGCTTCCTCAGAGCTAGAATGTAATTGGCTGCCGGATACAACCCACACTACTGTACTGCACACACAAGCCTTACACACTTGGACACAAAGGCCGGAGAAAGAGGCTGGGGGACTTTCCACCCAAAGACTGGAACACTACAGCGGTCAAGCACACACACGTACACACACACACACACACACACACACACACACACACACACACGGCTTCAAACGCTGCCTGAAACGTAACTTGTTCCAGTTTGTGGCTGCAGCTGAAGATCTAGTCAAGTTAGCAAATCTCAAATGTGCAACTGCAATTGACCTCGACTGTCTCTTACGACTTCCTTGTGTCCTTGAATACACACTATATACACACTGTATACTTCTTCTCCTCATAGAGTACCTCTTAGCCCATATGTACCATACTTATATCTAGTTACCTTTGTGTTGACCGAGTACTCGTCTTTCTTTTCAGTTAAATACCTCCTGTGATGCCGTGAGAAGGCAGATATAGTTGGTATTTGACGTATTTTTGCCCACTGTAAATGTTGGTTTAAAAAATTTGCTACAGTCATTTTGTTTCTGATCACAGAAATGCAGGAGGCTTCTTTACATAGCATTGATGCTAAATGTCCAGATTTACTGTATTTTAATTAAAGTTCTCAGAATGTTTTCTGGATAGTTTGGGATGGTGAATGGCTTCAAATGCAAAATCACTAAAGAAGGAGCTGCTGAAATTTAGGACATTTTGTCACTGCAAACAACAATAGTCATGAAATTCATTTAAAATTGTTCTGTTGGCCATTAGCAGAGCAATTTTTTGGCCAGTATATGGATCTTTCCAATTTAATTCTCTTTGGAAGATTTTTTTGACGCCACTGAACTTTGGTTCTTCGAACACAGACTTTTAGTGGTTGTGTTTTTCAGCTGATATTTTGTAACATTTTTCATCATCTGATGTTTCAACCAGGGAAGTTTGGAATCCATTCACCTATCGCTTACAATACATCTTAAATACTCCCTGTAAAACATCACTGATTTAGCTCTAATTTAAATTAAGTATAGTACTTAACATTTACTTTGAATAAACCGTCTAATTGACACTTATCTTTTGAAAATAACCCTTAATTGCTTAAATACAGCTTATAAAACCAGTATATATCCTTACAACCTGAAAGTCTTTGCATATCACAGTAGACAATTCATTTTATATGACTCACACTGCAGAGAGGGAAGGGGTGAACAGAGTGGCGGGCTGGATGTGTTATAGCAAAACCATGACAGTCAACTGGTTCCAAGACAAAAACTTTTACCTAAATGCCAAAGTCCATTTTATTTTATTTTACTGGCAAAACTTACTATCTTGCAGTTTTGTCAGTGAACTGCCCTTTGTGAGCTGCACTGAGTAAATTACAAGGAACAAGACAGCAGCACAAAGTGCCATTTACACTGACCTCTAACCGCTGTCCACAGCAGCTAAAACTGTAAGGTGTTAAGAGTCGCAGCAATAAAATTAGAGTTTAAAACCAGCCAAAGAGCAACCGCTTTTGCTGCTGCTGCTCAGCTGAATCACCACCTTTTAGCTAAAGAATGAGGGTTTATAGAGACAGATATGAGGGCATACAGTCTTCTGTACTCAGCAACACATAGCAGATCATGACCATGGTTTAGACGACTCGGTGCAGCACTAGAAATATAGATGTTTAATCTGAAGGCACCACAGATTTCGCAGCAGTATAACTGTTGCACTCTGAGATCTATTGTTCCCTTCAGGCTAAACTTCAGAGTGTGACTAAGCAAGTTATCTCAACACATCTTTTGGACAAAGACACCAAGTTGAACTTGTGTGTGAAGTGTCAGCCCTCTGAAGCTCTGTTATGTTTGTTGGGAGAGTTTTGATGGAAAGAAGCCTCATTGCCCCGTCCAGTATGTGGCACAAGATGATTCTGTTTGAACTAAACAACTTTTGTCCCTCAATGGACACAAATGATTTAGAAGTTTGATTTCTCTGTTCTAGAAAAGGGCTTCTCACTAAATTCAGATCAGACTTTAACACTAAGGAATGCTGGTCAGCTACTTGCTTTTTAACCACAGACGACTGACTGGCAGTGAATATAATTCACTAGAGGGCGCACCAGAGCGCTCAGACCATATAGACCTTGTGGACATACATGAAGTCAAAAATGACATGGGGACATTGCACAACGTTACTATTTTGATCATTTTAAGATCCTGGCAAAAAAAAGCTGTGATGACACTGTGGATGATGATCATCAGCTATTCTGATGATCGTCAGCTCTTTTGACGAGCATATTGGTCCCTGGGCAGTGCAGACAACCGGTAATTGTGAATTTAGTCATCAATTCAAAACTTTCCACCACTGATGTCACTGCTGATGTGCTTACAGGCACAAGCCCTGACACATGTCCATCTTGTCCCCACATTGCCTCAACTATTCATGTGCATATGCCTTTTTTTTTGGGGGGGGGGAGGGGGGGGGGGTTAAATTTCTGAGGACGTGCACAACCAATTTTCTCAATGGATGCAGACTACAGGGGAGAGGAAGTTTGATAGGTCATTGCACAAGAGGAGACTAGTGCCAAGTACTTGGTGCATTCTTCCTTAGTCATCCTGCTCTTCTCTGGTTAGATTCTGTTCAGATCGGTGCTGGAGGTGACAGGCAAAAAGACAAAATCCATGAAGTGGAGAAAATGCGCAGTTATTTTTGCAGGACATTAATGACGAAAAGATTTCAGGATTCAGTTGTTGTAGACCTTGTGTCAGACCTTGACTGTAACTGTCCTACTGCCATGACTGACATGTAAGCTGGTTCACCACATAAAACTCAATGGTAACAACATGCAGCTTTCGATCAAGCAGGAGAAAGACAAAGTTTAGTGCAGTGAAGATCTAACTGGGAAAGACAGAAACGACTTTAATTTCTTTTGCAAAGTAGCCCTTCACAGAGAAGATGGAAATAATTTAGAGCAGATGATCAGCTCCTCAAAAGCTGGCTAGCTTGTTAAAGCTTAATTTTACAAGTTCATTAGATGTGTTTACTCTTAGTGCAAAGGATTTATACTAATACTTCAGCCAGGAAGGAGTTTCTGGCAGAATATACCCAGACAGAGTGTGCAAGATGCAGATGAGGGACTTTGAGCACAGCGAAGGCAGGCAGCACAAAATCATGAAATGGTGTCTTTGTCTGACTGGCTTCGTAAACAGCAAATGTCACACTGATAAGCTCTGTTTGCATATCTGGACTGACGTTATTATCGACATATTCACGTTTTACTTAAAGGGATAGTTTGGATATTTTGATGTGGGTTTGTATAAGAAAATTTTGCCCAGTCAGTGTCTAACCTGCTGTAGGTCAGCTCGCTCTCTGCCTGGAGAAGCAGTGCAGTGCGCCAGCAGGAAACAGAGCATAGTATTACTGTAAACAGGACCGACAGCTACACGTCTTTGAGCCACCAACAAGACCACTCATCTAAAGTATATATGTCCCTTTACCTGCCCACTGCACTTTTGGTGCTCTGCGTTCCTGTCAGACCGCCATTTCCTTTGGGGTCTACATTACTGCACAACGTCCGTGTTCCTATGCACAGGCGTGCACAACATCCATATTCTGTCAGTACTCCTACGCACAGCCACGCATAGGAACACACATGTTGTGCGGTTTAGGACTGTAGTCCCCAAAGACAACAGCTGTCTGATGGGAACACAGAGAGCCCAAATTTTACACAATGTAGCAGGCAGGTAAAGGGATGTATATACTTTAGGTGGGTGGTCCTGTTGGTGGCTGAAAGGCGTGCTGTTGCTGGTACCGTTTACAGTAATACTATGCCCTGTTTCCTGCCGATGCACTCCACTGCTTCTCATAGCATCGAGCTGACCATCTACAGCAGGTTAGACACTGACTGGGCATAAGTGTCTCATACAACCCCACATCAAAATATCTGAACTATCCCCTTAAGTACTTCCTTGTTTGACAAAACAAATGTGCAGCACTAGGAGTTACATAGTTAATTGTGAATGTAAAATTTGTAATTATTAGGAAGATGAAAGTAATCGTCTGGCAAGAACAATCATATAGTTTTTTTTCTTTCTTTGTGTCTGTGGACAGATTTGGTCAATGTGAGAGCATCAGCTGTGCATGATGCAGCCATGAAACTTCACAGGTTTGTGTTTGAGATTAAAATGAGGAATATTGTAGTCTGGTTCATTATTACCAAGTAATTATGTAATAACCACTGAGTGCTCCTTGGTCATTAGCATGTTGATGGGTGTCACTGCTGGTGTGATCTCAGTGCAAGAAACAAAACAAACTGGATGTAAAAGAAATTATCTTTGATTTAGCAGAAAGTACAAGTGAAAGTGTACGGCCCTATTTATGAAACTAATGACAAACTAACTGCAGAGGCAGTTAGGAGGCTACGTCATTTTTAAAACTATGAAACAGGACACACAATGCGTGGCCCTTCATGTTGTTCACACTGTCATTGAAAACCAGACTAAACAGCATGGACTGGAAGGGGCCAGGGGTCAGATCAGGGTCAGCTAGAAAAAGGTCCAGATCCAACATCTCTGAAAAAAGGGTTATGAGACTCATCCCAATGCGGACCATAGCTCCTTGTCATTGTGTGACTAAAGTTTCCTACAGAAATGAGAAGGCTCTGAAGTCTGTGAGAGGCAACACAAAGCTCTAAAGCAAGTAAGCAGACTTACGAGGTTAGTTATTTCGATCCACATTCTGTTCCCAAAGGGAAAACATGAACTTACATGCTCAAAACTCTTTTGAACCAAATTTAAACTTGTATGCGTTTATGATGAAATGAACTTATATTACCACAGCAGAGTTTAACGAGTTAAAACCAACTGTGCATACATTTTACCACTTACATTCAGATGAAGAAAAAACGCAACGTACCATGAAACATTTGACATCCATTCATGACCGAGACAACAACAGAATTAGCCCCATTAGAGCTGAATTTTTACTGGCTATAAATGGCTCCATATAAACCACAAGTTGTATATTCAAACAGGCTAAATGAAGTTTATAACCTTCCTCCCACAAAGTACTCAATAAAAAAGTTCAGAAAACGTGAAACACGGATAAAAACACTCCTGAAACTCACCGCCACCTCCACAGCATAACTTAGCATGGCTTCGAAAAATGTGAGGGTGTTAAAGAATCCCTAGATTTAAATTACAGATGAATGCTTTGAAACAAACAAGCTGGGCGGAAGGTTCAGAGCCAAACCCTTTCACAGTTATTGTCTAATATCTTATCAACTGCAACAAGGCACATAGGGTTAAAATCACGGAGTAACTCAGGATGTGATGCTATCATGACATGATGCCTCCGATAAAGATGGTTTCATAATAAGGGTTCTACGAAACTTGATATATTGCTAGGCAATTATGATACATCACAATGTCTGTATCAAAGGAAGAAAAGAAAATCCCCCTAAAAAGGAAAGTAGCAGGGATTAGGTTTTTATCAACCACACTGTGATGTTAGTTTCACAGAATTCCAAAACTAGGATGTGACAACGTCCACAAAAGTGCATATAGTCAGTGCCTGTTTATTACACACACACACACACTAACTGCAACATGTCTTCGTCTTTGAGAGCTGTATGCTAGTTTAAATGAGCTATAAACATACTGACCTTTGGATGTCTCAGCCTGCTGATATGCTCTTACAATATTGTAATGTAGCACTTAAGCTAATCAGCTCTTCCCTGCAATACAAAAACATGTCTTCCACATTATTAAAATGATGAGGACTATCAGGACAGTCAGAGTTTCCATTTAAACTCAAAATGCTAACATCAATTAGCTAGCTAGCTACAACTTTGAAAATCTACCATGGACGGATGCTATGTTGACTGACAAAAGCTAATTTAAATGAGCTCAAACTGAGAAGTCTGCTTTTATCTCCTTTTGTTTGAAGGCAAGTCCCTCTGTTTCAGAAATGGTCACTGTGTTTATGTTAGTGTTATAACTGCCACTGTTACTAATGTTAAAAGCGTAACATGAGGCTCAGGTTACCAATCAGGTGACACATGAAGCTTCAGGTGTCCTCCTGGATCAACTTGTCACTTAAGTTTTGCAATACAGACGATAAATATTTAATATCTATTCAAAATATATGCATTTCTGTCAACAATATGCGTACATCTTGTTTTTTTTTGCATAATCTTTCTGTATGTATGGCATCTTCTGCAGTTCTGAAGGAAAGTAATCCCTCTTCTGTTGCCTCTCTCTTTTTCCCCATTGATGTTTCATTGGAGGGGGGGTTTCATATCATAATTGCAAGAAGACAAACAAGACAAAGCCAAGGTGGAGTTGTTTTAGCTCTTAGTTTTACAGGAAACACTGATATGAAATCATTACTCAGCCTTATATTTCATTACATAAAAGCTTTTTTAGTAAAGAGTTTTTCTCTGAACCTATAAACTGGTCAATAAAAACCAACAAAAACACAATATAAACTATAACAGCATATCAAGCTGAAAGGGCGCTGTATTTACATAACTTGCCATAACCTGCATATCTGTGAGGAGCTGCACTTGCGTGCAGTGTAGTACTATTGCATTCTGCTTAAACAAACCTACCAGCACTGCACCTACACTTGGTTATGGAAAAGATAAAGAAGTATCCAGCTTGGATAAACTTGAGGTAAAAGTTTCATTAAACTTACCCATGGAGTGCTGTGTCAGTGGTGCAGCTGCTCTGTCCGTGTCTGTGTCATCAGTGGTTTGAGTCCTTCAGAGCTCCGCTGCTGCTTAGTGCACTTCCTGGCATGTCACTTCAGAGCTACTGTATAAATGTGTCATGACGCCCTCCCTTCAACCACAAGAGAAACTGACTGCAGCACTCAAACAAACACAGACAGGAGTATAAACCAGTAAGCAAACAAGTATCATGGTTCTATTCGCTAAAAGAAATCTGTGAAAAACACTTTTTAGCAACTTTAACTGTTTTATATTGTTATTTAAAGGATTTTGGTTGTTAATGACAAAATGAAGACAAGCTAGGAAATGTACATGTGAGAAGTTTACTGGCAGTATGACAACAGCCAGATCATCATAACCAACTTCCCCTTTACAGTGTAGGTCCACTTCGGCCAACGTCTGGCCAGCAGTTATTTCATAATAACCTACCCACACTCACTCGGGTTGTCCTCCAGCCTGCTATTCAACCGAACTAACTCTAAGTGTGGTGAATAGAAAATGCATTTTAACCTCCTTAGACCCTGCATACTTACATGAGGACTTATATGAGAACATTACATTTTTGTCTTTCTGCACCATGTTACTTCATTTTTTTAAAACTGATCCTGATCTTGTAATTACGAGATAAGGCGTCTAATTTTTTTTTTATGCAGTGAATGCAATGCGTTTCCATACTACCAATCCCAAATAGCTAGGAGAAATAAAAAAAGCACACCAAACAAAAGCTTGGGTCTCAGAAGGTCAAAAAAGACTCAATGTGAACACCAGACAATAGTGTTTATGCTATCCAACAGTACTAAAGTGTTGGAGAAAAAAAGCATTTTGCATTGTGTGTTATAATCAAATATTCTCATAAGTGGTATGAATTGAAAAATCCATCCCTCTTAGATGAATAGATGAATATAAATCACTCTCTTACAGCCCAACTATACTGAAACAGCAGGTCTTATTCTACACCTGCTCCATAGCTCAAATGTCTTCTGTTCTCTTCTGATCCAAAAAGATTTTTATAAGAAGGGAGGTTTATAGTTGTATTTTGGTGTGGTGACCATGCCCCTTAGCTTTGGATAGGAGCTGCTTGTGGATTTCTTTTGTTAACAAACAAAAGTTTTGTTGAAATTCAGTGTTAGTTTGGAGTGTATGCGTATTCTGAAGCTCTTATAAAAATGCTAAATGTTTTTATATCCTTAGTAAACTTACAGTGAACATTTATGAAGGATGGTCAAATCAGCATCGTTAACATGAATTGTTTCTAGCCATTGTCTTCCTTCCCGTCAATGCTGAGATAATTAACTAAATGATCTCTTACATTTACAACTTGCAGGACTTTGACCCATGATGAATCCCGGGTTGGACTTCCTTCTGGGAACAGATTTAGGCAACAAAAGGAAGGTAGGGGAAAATGATCATGCTGACTGCCACAAAGATTAAGTAAGAATCATATGACAGTTTTATTGACAAGATTGGATTACAAAAAAAACGAATTCTCCTTTCATACGGTGTGCTGACAGTCACAAAGATAACACTTTTATTGTAAAAAAAAGTCACAAAATTTATTTAACTCAATTTGTGTGAACAGACAGAAAGACATCTGAGAAAAGTGCATTGCTAATGTAGGTCGGGTTGCAAGCTGGATCCCCAGTTACAGTGCCAGCACCGGTACATCTGGTAAGCTTTTTTTTCTTTTCTTTTTTTAAACAATACTCACCTTTGACTAAGTCTGTTACCTTGTCTCTAGTTAATTTCTGATAGTCTGTCAATCAGTGAGTGAAATACTGTTGGTCTCAGATCGAGCACCCAAACTCTAATGATGAACTTTTTCTTAAAATCAAGCTTTTTATTTTCAATTCATTCATACTGTTACATTTACAATACTGAAGGGCGAGTAGCGACAACAATACCAAAACAATGCAGTGAACAGGCAGCTAATCCTGCCTATAATGTGCATCAGCTTCTGGTACCAGCATCAGTGGCTCGGCAAACCGAACTTAACTGCATTTTCTTATTCAGCTTTTTTTTTTTTTTTACTTTACATCATCCGTTTAGTTCTTTGTTAAGCGGCCCTGCAGTTTTTGTGTTTCCTGAAGCAGTCCTGCCCAGTTGTATTTGTGTTACAGACAGGCTGCACATTCTCCCACAGATTTTACAGCTTTGAGTTTGTCACTCTGGTATCTGAGTGTATTTACTGTTGCTTGTCTTTGACAGTAAAGAGGGAGGAATGGCATTGTCTCAGGCCCCATGTGAGCTTCACAGAATGAAACAGGGCTTTCCTCCAGCACAGCTCGCCTGCCTGCAGTGTGTGTGTGTGTGTAGCAGTGTTCATTTTGACAGCAGATTCTGATTTAGTCTGAGTCTTTTGAATAACACACCATTTAGTTTTGGTCATATTTTAGTCATCTGAAATCTTTTAGTCTTAGTCTAATTTTAGTCTACTAAATATCATAAGAGTCTCAGTCTGGTCTTAAGTCTTTTAGTCTTAAAGTGGAATGGTATTAAGGTTTAAATATACAATACAGACACAGGTTGTAAAAACATGACCGTGGCTTTTTCACAAAAGATAATCTCACATGATAAGTAACTGTGTAACTAAGACTGTGCAACTAAACACAACTAAATATAATGCAGGTAAACAACCTGACTGTCGTGAAAATGTCTTGGAAACTGTGTGAACTTCTGCAAACTCGTCTTTGTCCTCCTGTGATGTTGACTGTTGCTGCATTTAACTGTTGCGCCTGCACTCGCAGCGGCTTTTGAAAATGGCTCTTCTGCTCTGCAGTTCAACCTACCTTCAAAAGATTCACTCTGATTGGATTTCTTCCTAACTGTCCCACAAAAAGGGTGGTTTTGATTGGATCTCTTCTCCACTTTTCCATCCCTAACATTTTCATCTTGGGTCAGTTATATTTCATCACAGTCTTTGTCATGATATGTGACTTTTTATTTAGTCTTCATCCGTGAAAAAGGTTCGTTGACGAGTATTTTTCGTCATAGTCTTCGTCAACAAAATGAACACTGGTGTGTAGTCTGGCCTCTGTACGGGTTTGGGAAACTTGGAACACCTTGCCACAAAATAAACAACCCCTCCTTTAAATTTAGAATTTAACAGCCATCTTGGCACAAAAATTTAGAAACAAATAACTTTAAGAGTATTGTACAAAAGTATCGTAGATGCACCACAAACCCTTTAAGTGATGACTTTGGCCCATAATTAACTCCACTTACTTTCTAAGCAAAAATGACAACACCCATGCAAACACATGCACACATGCACACACACGCACACACACACAACATCACACACAAACTGTGTAACAATACCTGCTCCTTCTGCATGGTGAACACAGCTGTTTCAGAGATGTTTGTGCATTTAAAAAAATGGGACAAAAATGGCAAAAGCATTAGCAAAATCCCACCTATAATCTCACTCTTTTGTTGATGTAGTTACCTGTGACAGATTTGTTGAGTTTGGACTCCTTTTGTGTTCTTTGCAGGAGAAAATCTAAGATTCAGCACAACTGGTCCCTGTAAAATGTGGTGGTTTCACTTAAAGTCAAAAATAGAGCTCGAGCTCCACAACAGAACCAGCCTTCCCAACCAGAGTAGGCACAGCACATAGTAGCACGTGGGATTACAACTAGTCATTAAAGTTCCTGCTGCTGTGCAGTAATATCTGCTGGTCTGTTCCACTGTATGAACCGTGTTGCCTCTGAAGCAAAGCAGCAGCCCACAAGACTCTCGGTTTTATATAGCTTCCCCGTCTCTGGTGCAGAGCTCTTACTGCTGCTGCACGGAGTCTTGATGGGAAAGTAAGAAAGTCTGAACACTTGTGCCTACTTTCATCCTCACCCGGGGAAATTCCAAATACGCAGACTTCACTTGCAGGTTTTTGCTGGGTTTTTGATTATTTTTGAAGTCATATATGAACAGAGGAGTCACACATCTGTACAGAAAACGAACCTCATTTTCATCAGGCACACATTTATTGGCAAAATGTACTTTTTTGGTGTTTTTTATGAGAAACTGCACAATTTGTAAAGCACATATACAAACAAATTGTAATACAGGGTGCTTCACACATATGCACACAATGCAGTAGAAACAGATGCCTAAGGGAACAGAAAGCGATTGTTAAAATAATTACGTAAGGCTTACATAAGTCTCAATAAAAGTGAGGAATAACTTGTGAATTACTTTTTGGTCAATACATAATTTATATACACTAGCATTTTTTCTGACCTGTATTGATAGTGTTACTGCCGTAAATTAATCACAAAATGATGTTATCTGTGAAACAGAAGAATACTATCAGCACTCTAGTTACCGTTGAGAAGTCCAGCTGTACCTTGCACACAGGTTACACAGGTCAACCTGCCAGTATCTGCAGGTGAGAGCCAATAAAACAGGAACTGGAGCAGTGTGTGAGTGCGCTTGTGAGCAAGACCGAATGTAATCATATCAGTTCTGCCTAGTAACAGCCCGAAACCGCCTTAAACCTGCTTTTGTAATCTCCACCTTGTGAAACTGTATAAAAGACAGCAACAGACTGAAGGCTTTAACTCTTGTGGAAACCTTTGATCTCTGCAAAGTTAAATCCAGCTTTTCAGGCAAACTTTAATAAAATACCACAAAGAAAATTCCAGAAGTCTCCTCGTTTGTCTCACTTTATCATCTCTATTCTGTAATTGATTACTTTGTTCATTCACTCTCAGGCTCCATTGGCCAGAGCTGTGCTCTCAGTCTACTTGAGCCAGGGAGGAGGGGCCGAGTTGGGGAGAGTATTTTTGAACAACCACTGACAAGTCTTGTCCAGTTTTCTGTCAGTGATATTGATATACCTGTGATTTTACTGCCATGACAAGTGAATGTGTCTGCTGTTCAAGTGAATTATTGTATTTACCAAAAGAAAAACTCTAGATTCACTGCACTGCCTGTTGTACTTATACACTGTGAATATTGGAGAAATCATTACAGATTAAGTGTTTATTTGTTTACCACTCCCAAACAATAGTTAGAAATTGAAGTTAGAATAGACAGCTGGTCATTAAGATTTAACAGTCAAAAGTTAGAGTTGATCATCATACCACAGCACAGCTGTGTTAGGTTAAAGTCTGTACAGGACAATAAATAATCATCTCTACAGATATAACCAGAGCTATTCTGTAACTTGTCATGTCTTTATAAAGTCCAGAAACCCATTAGCTCAGTTAATTACCCCGAGTGTTCGAATCGATTGCAGTCAGAATGAGGTCTGTCAACTACCACTATTTCCTGTTTGGGGAGTTTTTGGGTGCCCCACCACCGCTGCTGCTTTGTAAAAGGTCTCTCAGATTTGACAAAACAACATGTAAATTTTTTTTTGAATAAAAAGTTTTTTCTCACATTTTTTGTGTGGGAGTTACCGTACAATGGTTCATTTGCATGATGCAGTTTTCTTCTGAAGGGACTTGGGGAGACAGATTAGGAAAGGTGTAGGTGTGTGTGCAAACATGTGGTGGATATGTGTGGAGGCTGGAGGTGTGTGGACAGATGGTACTGAAACTACTCAGGTTGTTTTTTTGTACAAAAGATGATGGGAAGACTGACATTTGACAAGCTGCGTCTTAATGTTAGGGGGCTGTCTAATGTATGCACATTTTTGTTTATCTCTAACACATTTTACTGTTTGAGAATTTAACAGAAACTTGTGCTGTGATGATATAAAAGGTATTTCTTTTCATCACTTGACTGACACATTTTACAACTCCTCCTGTTTGATGGTTTCACTTCTTCAATCACTACGTGTGACAAGTCAAACTGCAAGAAGCGTGTTCAGTACTGTTATAGAGCCACTTTGTGAGCTCAGCTGAGTGATCCCTTTTTCCATGAGTCTCTCAGCTGCTTTTTTTAAAAAACCTTATAAAATGATGACGAGCTTTGTGGGCTAAGTCTTTGTGGAATATATACAAATATCAGTTTCCCATGTAGTCAAAACCAGTGTTTAAGGGTTGTTATCATTTATGTTTACATGTATTTGATGCTTAGAGCAATTGTTATTTTTATTATCATTATTATTGCTAGCATTATTATTATTATTGGTATTGTTACTAGTATTATTAATAGTATCATTATTAAAACACTTACATATAGCTTACATATAGTTTAACAAATGGATTTATCTTAGCTCTCGGCCTTGCTTTCTCTCTCCATTCTATCTCCGTTCCGTTGAATTGAATTGAAATGAATTGAAATTGTATTTGAGCTATGTACCCTAATGTAATAATAACAACAACACAACTTTAAAAATCTTGATGACTCATCCTGCACTCAGGGCTGTATACGAATTTGGCTTTCAATGAAATGCTTTTCTTGGGGCGGCTGTAGCCTAAAAAGGCATTCCTGTGAAAGAGGAGCTCAGCAAGTCTAAAAAAAACAGAGAGGTCAGACATAGCAGACGCAAGCAGAGAGTCAGGTAAATGGAAAGAAGGGCAGTCGAGAGGCAGGACAAGGAGCTGGAGACAGGGACCTGAGACAGAGCAGATGGACTGTAAAGGGAGAGGGGACACAGATTCAGGCTGGGGTGCCAAGCAATGAGCAAAATCTGCAAACATGTGAAGTAGAGAGGCTGGATGAGAAGACTTGACTAACACAAGAGCTCACAGACACTCAAGTAATCAAATGTTTTGTGTGAAGTATTAAACAGGCACATCAATTTTTTGCCATAAACTGACAAGCTGATCTTCTTTATTAACACATCATTCAGCATCATTCATCATGGCACAGTTTTGTGTATCTTCACTAAGTTTGTAACTGTAGAAGTACGCAACATCCGGTTTGTGACACTTCCTGGTACGCCTCCTCTCATTGGCTGTTGTGGGCAGTCCGTCAGGGGCAGCCTGACGTGGAATCGTAAATATTAAACATGTTTGATGTTGAAAAAATCGCTTCGACACCACACAGTTGGGGATTAAATTACCCCCCCCCCCCCCCAGTTCCGTCTTTGGTAAATCTGGACATGCATTAATCCAGACATAAGAACATGTTGCTTTCACATGTTCTTAATTAGGACTTTTTGCACATGAAGCATTCCCTCACTGAGACACGATATTTTTCAGGTCCAAGGAGCATTTTTAAGACAGTTGCACAACAAATTCTGAATATTCCTCTCAGTCCGTGCTTTTGCTGCACTTTGCACCTCATGGCTTCTTGCCTTTATTCTGATTGTGCATTGCCGAGCCAACAGTCTAAGACTCAGGGATACAGGCTCAAATGAAAAAATCTGCATTTCTGCTCAGAAACGCAGCTACTGTCTCTGCAAGAATTGTCAGTTGGAGTTTGTCAACACACCGTGTTCAAAGTTCCTCTCAGTATCCATTAACAAGAGGGAACTGTGGTCAAGCAAAAATGTGTGATTCAGATGAATGAAACTGTATTTTCTGATTGTTTCTCTGTGGCTATATTCACAAATAAAGCACAAATAAACGCGCCCACACCTCTTTGCAACCTGTAGGGAGGGGGTGTATTGCCGGATTTTGAGTAAACTTACAGAGCTCTATCCTGTTCACTGCTGCTTTCTGCTCTGCATGTGTGTGTGTTCATCAGAGAGACTTAGTAACAGCAGAGGAGCAGCACAAAACAAGCATTTAAACAAACCAGAGAGTCGAAACTGACAAACTGACAACAAGGAAGGGGGAGACAAGGAGGCCAGTGAGACATAGGCGAAGGACATAACATAGCAGTCTGAAAGGAGGGAAACTTACAGGATGTGAGATCACACAGAAGACAATAGCTACCAAACTAAAACAGGAAACGGGGAAACATGAAAAACAAAAAAGTAAAAACACTGGAACTGGAAGGTTGTGACAGCAGCATGTAAATGTTTTGGGTGATGTGCCACTTTTGCCCTAACTGGTTGTGTCACAAATATAGACAGCACATTTATATTATGCAGCACGTGTCTTAAATGCTGCACTTGTTTTTCAAATTGACGCACATGTTTTCTTAATACACTTGTGTTTTGACTATTTGCACATTTTCTTGAGTTGTAGTGCAGTTGTCTGCCACTAGGGACTTCTGCCCCCTGTGGAAGATGCTAAAACAGTAAATTCTATCATTAAAATGGATGAAGTGATGAGAGACAAGCAGAGTTCCGAATGGAAATTTAAATCTATTTTAGTGAGCATCGCTTTTACCTCTGATTGAACCAAATTTAATGGTCAAAGTTAAAGCGTGGGAAAACAGTAGCGGGCTGTTAAAAAAGAGCTATGTTGGATGGCTGAGGCCTCTTTGAGAACTTACGCACTTGGATCTAAGTGATGACGTTTTAGATAGTTTCACATGTGGTTTTCAAAAAAAAAATGTATATTTAGTACCAAATTAGTCTTCTGAAGGTTATTTATGTAGGTGGGGGGAGAGTGTGTGTGTGTGTGTGGTTGTGTGTGTGTGTTTCCATGTACGCTAAAAAAAACTCTTAACATCCTGTGTCTGAAAACATACGCAAAACAACTTCAAGCTTTTTTACATTCTGACCACTTCAGGCTTTTTGAACTGTCCATTGTTTCATAGGATAAAAAACATGGAACTCAAAACAGCTTCAAGTCCAGTTCCAGAAAGCCTCATTTTCAATAATGATATAATAATAATTTATTAATTTTGTGACTCTGAGCAAAAAATAATTTTGTTTCAGTCATAAGTAACAGGTTATAGATTCATCCGGCTCAACAACATTTTAGCTGACACTTCTGAAATAGCAGCTGATGGGAACATTTAAACAGCACCCAGAAGTTTTGTTTTCATTTTAGCCCCACATGCTGGTGCTTATTGCTGGTAGGAGGGAGAGTTGGCCTACAAGCAGAATCATATTCAGTGCAATTAGATTTATAAATCCATCCTTACTCACTGATGTGTGGTTGGCTTTGCTGCATAAATCTGGGTAATGATGGTAAATACGGTTACTAAGATGATGATTCATCTTCTGGAATCAGGATTGTTCATCATCCCTGTGATGACCTAAACTTCATGTTGAGGATCATCACTTGTGACTAGAGTTGAATCCACGGCTACGACTCAGACACCAAACAGCATTCGTCACAGTAGAAGAGCCTGTGCGCTCCAACACCAAAGGAGGTGCATCAACGCTGGACATACCAAGCACACGCTGGTGGTTTTCTATGACACTTACGGGGTTGTCCATCATGAATTCATGATCAGACTGTTAATGCCAAGTACCACTGTGATGATCTGAGGTATCTGAAGATTAACACTTATATTTATAGCAGGCGTGGGCTTTGTTATTTACAGGACCAGTCTCTTTACTTTTTTTGTTGCACCTCACAACACCAGAGTTTGACTGCAAGCAAGCCAGCTGTGAAAGCACGCAAAAGGAGAACTAAGTCATTTCCCCTTGAATTTCTCAAGAATTCCCATTTATTCCCCTTAAAATACCTAAATAACACTTTTAAAAGAAAATTAAAAAACAGGAATATCTTAGTATAGTACATATTTTCTGTCACACAAAGTACTTTTTGTTCACTCTTACTTTTTTTTAAAAATGCAACACTACTAATCACTGTCCTCCCCTCGTTCCATAATTTATCCTTTTGTCTACTTGGTTGAATTTTTCTGCTCTGACTCTTGCGTTTTGCACATGATGATTTTTCACTTTGACTCTTGTGGCAGTTACCCCTGCAAATTCACCATGCACGGCATCTTCAGCCAATGAATGCAGAGTTCCTCTTCTGCAGTGGCCACATTGTTATGATCTTGGCCTCCACAACAGAGAGGCTTGTGCACAAACTCAATCCAAACCCATAGAACATTTGATGTTTTGACGTGACTGTGAACTATGCAAAACTAACTTAATTTTCACTTAATAATCTTTCGCTACATCATAATGGTGTGCTGATTCCTTAATTGACTTGTGTTTTGGAAAAATAAAGCAGCAAAAACACACTACACTCTGGGATTCCAAAGAAGCAGAAAAAAATAAAATAGGTCTGTTTCCGCCTGTTTGCATGTCAGATCAGAGAGCCAGTGTGCGTTCGCCTTTGTTTGTATGTATTTGTGAGTGTGTTAAAGGGGATGTTGCTGTTTCCCCTGTAGTGACAGTAACAAGCGGCCGTCCCACGTGTCACATCGTCGCTTCTCCTCCCACGCTTCTCGCAGAGAGGAACACACAGTGCTATTATTATCACTGACAGGAAACATGTTGAACCACACCAGCAAAGCGAGCCGACTCTCACTGTGTCTTTGTCTCTCTGCCTCTGACTCATGTCTTCCTCTCTGTTAGTAGACTGATGCTCTGTACTTTCAGCTCTCTTTCTCCTGGCGTTTCGGTAACTTTCTATTTCCTGAAAGTTTTTCCCCTCTCGTAATGCTATCACTCTCTGTATGCATCACGTCTGTCTGTAGGACTTGCTTGGCTTGCAGTTTTACTGTAGATGATCAGTCAATACAACACACCTCCTTCTGTGAGAGGTTTTGATTAGGGACTATTTTTTATCAGGAAAAACTATATTTTTTCCCTCATTTAGAACTTATTTGCATTAGCAGTCATATTTTGCAGTAAAAAGACAACATTTGATCAAGATAAAAGTTGATATCAAACTTGTGTCCAAACTGTCAGGGTCCTTTAACTATATGCACTCTTGGCAACTGTAATTCTTTTTTGATAGTTCTTTTTATGTTGTGGATGTAAAAACCCTTTTTTGCCTTTAATAAGAGAAAACAACATATCCGAGTGACTCCTCATTAAAAGATGCATCATGATGAGTTGAGGAGACATATCTACTCCTTCTCCCTTATATAAAAACAAAGCCTCACATTCTGCCCTGCCCACTACTGCTGCTCTCATGTGGTCGACTGGTGCAAGAGCAGAGTGCAACAACAAGCTAATGTTAACATTGGAAGACACATGGAAAGATAGAACTAAATGTGTCTGAACTTCTGTCAGAAGCACAATCAGGAGTCTGCTGTGCACCAAAATTGACCACTAACTAAGCAATGAGAATAGTAGAAGTGATTAGCAACTGTAACCCGCAGTTAGCTTTGAACTTGCAGTTGCAAACACAGCTCTGGTGGTTTTGCCGATGTTAACTCTCTCACTCTCTATATTGACATGTCTGCTCTGTGCTAGAGGTGTTGGGTTTCTTATATTTGGCCTGTAATTGGCTTTTTAAATGTGTGACGTACCAATTCTAGCTTTCCTGGGTACATTTGAATTTATGCAGGAGCACAGACATCGCTCTTTTCAGTACAAGACTACAAAAACGTCCCTCTCGTGACAAACTTTGCAGAGATACTGTCATTTGGCTTTTTTTTGGCATTTGACATGGGGGGGGGCATAGCAAAACTATAAAATCTTGTTAGTAAAACCAGTAATATTTATTTTCTTGGCCAATTAAGGGATATATGTCAGTCAAACATTGTTGATAAGGTGATAATATGGCAGTAAAACATTATTACTATATTATCTCCTCCCACGGTTTTTATGGCAGACTTTTTTTTAATCTGTCACTTATTTACAGAACCAGCATATCAGAATTGACAGTAAGATTTATTTGCAGTTGTGTTTCAGGTAACTCGATCAATATTAAGGGGAGTCTCAAATCTGTTTGAGCTTTTATCTTTTTTAGTACCTTGGGTTACTACTTGTCTCTTAAGCAGCCAAGTGCTCCACTATATTTATGAGCCAGCTGCTAACTGTGTCCATCTGCTGGTCGTGTATAAGCAGTTCATCAGAGCTTTTCACTGACAACAGCTGCGTCTTCTGAAAGTTACACTGTTGACCCTGATGAGAGTAAGTCAATGCAGAATCAAAACTGGAATAACACAACAGTAAGCTTGAAGACCAGCCTGATACCATACACAAGCCAGTCCCATTCACCATGCAAGGTCACATTTTGTTCCTCCTGTATGAAAAAACTCTTATTCCAGTTTTTTACTGTTACAGTTTGGTTAGGTTGAGGCACCAAAACTACTTGGTGAGACTTAGAAAAAAACTACCTCAGGGAAATTCCAGTGTTTCTAATCCTGGACCCTATTTCAACACGTTTTTATGTACAAATGACTGGTGCTTACCAAGAGAGCGTATGCCAGTGTGTTTTGGGAAGACAAATTTAGTTTTAGTGACTTTTTTGAGATTGTGCTACTTAGATACCTGCAAGAGACACCAACAGGTCACACAGCTAAAGATGCTGTTTATTTCTTTCTTCTCTTTGTTTATTTTAAGCAGATCTAGTCATATTGCATCTCTGCAGGCTGTTGAGTAAACACCAAAAAATGGTACACAGAGACACATCGTTTTCACGTCATAATATCTTTTGGATTACATTTCTTGTTTTCTTCAACACAGCTGATATTAGACTCTTTCTAGTAAATCATTAATGTGAGGGTAGGATGTCTGCAGGTCCTTTAAAAAGCCTAAACATGTTTTCAGTTCAAATCTACAAAAAACAAAGTCTCCCAATTTTTCTACACAAGAATCTGTCCATTTGATGTCAGTATTTCCTAAGATTTATATTCAGAAGGTAAGATTGTGTTTGTGTGAATGTTTATGTACAAAAATTACACCAGTCACCGGGGAGAACACATGTTTTTTTACATCATAGAATAAATAAACATGTTCAAATTAGATTTGTTTCTGCTGATTTATAGAAAAAAATGTGAAAAAATGTTTTTTGTTATTGTTTTAGAGGGCTTAGTTGCAAAAAACAAACAGACAAAACAAACAATGATTTAAGTTGTCTGTTACAGGAAACCCTAATCTTTATTACCTGCAAACTGTTAGTGTCAGCTTTCACCTGCCTCAGCTTGGATTTAATCCCACTTCATGTTCTTGCATAGTTTAGTTGAAGGTGCTTTCCCATGACACTTTCCTTAGAATTAATGATCATAGATAAGTACAGAAGAGAAGACTGGACTGACAAGGAAGTTCCACTGTAGTCCAAAAGTCCCCTAATACCTATAAACTTCTCACTGTGAAGAAAGACTGTATTTTTATTTGAGTCTCCAAAATGTTCACACTTGCAACATATTTAAAGTACGGCATTTTTTAGGCAGAAATAACACTAACTGTTGGTGTCCTGTATGTTATATTGACATAACACAGTTTGGTAAACAGTACTCATATAAGCCACATGGAATGTTTAACCAGGTTACTGAGAGTGTGTGCAAACTATAGCTGAGGAGACAGATGCTGCCCTCTGGTGACACATTAAGAACAAGGCTGATACAATGAGCCTTTTCATGAAGACTAATGAACAACTTGGACTTCCGATATGAACTATGCAATAGTTCCATCTAGTGGTTACCATTGGGTACTGCATACAGTCTGGAAACAGGAGTTTTATAACAATAGTCCATTGGACTACTATGTGAATTGATGAACACAAGCAAATTAGAAAGGGCGGATATTATGTACTTTTACGAAACTATCATAAAAAGCACATGGACATGAGTCTACTCTGCAAATGCTTGAATTTAATAGCATACTGCCAAATGTAAACCTATTCAGAAAAAAAATGAGGGTAGAGAAAACTGTGCTAATCTCCTTGTAAAACCCAGTTTTAAAGTGCTAAAACACTTTAGCTGGAATTAAAATATATTTACTTATGCAAAACGAGCAATAACAGTGGAGAAAACAAAGTATTTTAATAGTATTATTAGTAAAAATACTGTAATAACTAATAGGAGTAAAGTGATGAAATAATCACCTTCCAAACTACATGTAAAAGGACTTTTGCAGTGATAGATGGTTGTAGCCTCGCCAATAACTATTGGATGGATTATCTGTTTTATGCAGACATACAGACTGACAGTGACTTCCTGATTTGAGTGTCTCCTCTGGCACCAACGAGCACCTGCTAGGTGGATTGGTTCGAAACTTCATGGAGTCAGTTATATCTCCTAAACTTTAATTATAATAATCACATTGGTGATCCCTCAACTTCTCATGAAGTGTCATCATCAGGTTAAAGTTTTACTTTGTCCAGTATTTTGCTCTTGGCTAAGTATGAGCAAAACTGATGATTTGACATTAGCCAAGAGTGTAACTGTAATCTGTGTTCAGTGCTAATTAGCAAATACATGCTAACATGCTAAAGTGAAATGGTAATCATAAATGCTAAATCCTCTGAACATCAGGATGTTAGCATCACAAGCATGCTTGTCCACTGATATCAGCCTTCAGTTCAAAGCATTATGCCATCGTTAAGGGCATGGAAATGTGTAGGGACATGACTCTGCTGTTACACAGAGCCTTCTTAATTGTCTTTAGCAATACCTTTAAATAACATTGTGTCAATTCAGTATATTTGGTACATGAAACAGGATGCAAACTGTAAACAGATCCTGCTCCCTATTACAAGTCCTGTCAAACCCAGTACCAAATTCTGATAAGATCGACTTTGCCCTTTTTTGCTGACGTGTGAGTGGCTGTATCCACATGTGGTAGTAAGTCACGTGTGATTGTGTATATATGTGTGTGTGCGCCCAAGCACGTGTGTTTGTGTATTTGGCAGTTAGGCTACTTTGGTGATGTGCTCAGTCAGAATAGCAGCCCAAGACAGAAAATTGGGCATTCAGAGCCACTTAAAAAGAGTATAGAGTATCATTGTGAGAAACTATTTTCTAAACTGCTAATGCATAGATTCAACTGTAATAACAATAAGAAGAAGAAGAAGAAAAAGAAACAAAATCATAGTTTTCCTTTAGTGTTCACATGGCACACTTGAATGTATTTTTTTTGTCGGGAAACAGAGGCAATCCAAGCATATTTTAACTCAAATAGAGGACAGGCAGGAGGAGTGGTAGGTTCATAAAATAGTTGACTTTACTAGATATAAAATTACAGCCACTATTCTATCATAAATGCAGAACACTCAGCTGTCAGAGGGGCCTCAGCAGATCCATGGATCTATGCATTTAAAGGCAAGAGGGTTCTATTGGAAGAAATGTTTTAAGTGGTTTCATTTTCATAAACATACTTTCATTTGTGTATAGTCACCCCAAAATATGAATCGTTGTGTTTTTGTCATCTTAGAAGGAGCCCTGTATACCCATATCTCCTACCACAGTGTGTGTGACAAGTTGCACCACCGTGTTTCCACAGTCAGCAAGAACAGCCAAAGCAAACACCGGCTGTATAGAGAGCCTTTCAGGTTTCTCACAAGTTTTGCAACCACCATAGGTTCTACTACATGCTTTGAAGATGAGAATGAGCAGAGGAGTATTCAGTTTGTTGTAATCTGCAATCTCACTGCTAAATGCCAATAAATGCTACACTCTGGACCCTTGATGGGTCCAAACTGCTCAGCACCTAAATTGCGTCCTTTCCATGTCTCCTTCTCTCCCCTTTTTAATTTTCAAGCTTTGGACACATTTGTCAGAAAATGGAATAAAACTTCGCTAGAAAGCTGTCAGGGATCAAAATAGTACTTTTTGGGAGCCAGTATAACATCAAATAAAGTGGGAAAACCCAATAAAATTCAGCAAGAAAAGACAGTGTTTCCTCTAATGAAACTTTTGCATGCTGAGTTTATTCTGCAAACACCATTACAACATGACCAAACAATATGTCTAGCGTTAAGCAGGTCTTAATCCCTGAAAAGCTCTCCTTCTGCACTGCATAAATGGGATAATTGTCAATTTACAGAATAATGAGATGGAAAATAGGAAGAGAATGACTAACAACTGTTGATCTTATGAACTTCTTTGTACAAGGTCTATTCTTCTGGATCTGCAGCTAAGTTATTATGTTTCACCTGAGTAGATAATCAAAGAATGGAGGATTACTTTAGATTACTTTGTTTTCACTTATTTTGTGACCAGTCTAAAACAACCAACATCTTATAGCACAATTTAAACTTCAGTCAGACCTGCATAAAGTTCGAGGACTTATCTCAATCTTAAAGCCACATACTGTACACAGTAGCTGTGGTTGGCAGATGCAGATGTGGCATCCACCCAAACCTTCCTCTGGCTGCTGACAGGACCAGACTTAGACCTGACATTAGAGAGTTTATTTATAGCGTCTGTCTCTCTACTGCTTTTTACTATCATCTCAGTCCCTGCAGGCTGTGTTAAAGGACCTCTGTTTTCTCAAGAGCAGAGTTTGGAGTTAACACTGGACCCTGAAACACAAGTAACACAGCCTCTATGTGCACAAAGCCGAAGCTAACTTTTATCATATTAATACAGCAGGCACTGGATGTAATATTAATCATCTACATAACTAACAGCGTTTGGCATAATAACAGTGCATAAACTTTTAACTTAAGCTAAAGCATTTCAGAAGGTTAGCTAATGCTAATGAACTCAATAGCAACTTGATAAGTGAAAAGCATTTTGGTTGCTTGTCACAGTGAATCTGCTATGTTGCGGTTCATATCTCAAACATTTCTTTGGTTCTCTAGTTATTTTGTGTGTAATCAATTACAGTTATCATTACTTTGTTTTTAGTTATTTGTTGAAAAAAAGGCAGCATATTTGTTACTTTATCTAATTGCCTTGTTTCCATGTTTTCTTTTTTTTTGGTCTTATTACATTCAGTTCAGTTTAGTTGAATACAACATTATTTATCCCTAAGTAACAAGTAACTAACACTGCATACAACAGTATGTCGCCATGATTAACAGATACACACAAAGTAAGATATTAAGTAAAATTATGTTAATCACAAAACTACATAAATTAATAGGCTGCGTTTAAAAAAATGTGGAATTTGTGATGAATGCATTGAAAAAAAATATAAATTTTGAATGAAAATCTAAGAGCATTTGCAATTTTATAAGATACACAACTCAATGTGGCCTTATAGTCATGAAAAAAGTAACTCTGTCTCCTCTAAATTTTACAGATGTAATCCGTTGTAATCTGTTATTCGACTGAAATGATACAAGAGAAATTGCTTAGCTGTTTAAAACAGAGTAACGCTGGAGAAAATTTATGAACAGTTAATGAGCTGTCAGTGATGCAGCCTGTTTGGAAAATTGTACTGCTGCTTTAAAGCTGCTTTTATGCTGTTTCAAAATGTCATGCTGCAAGTTTTGAGGTAGTTGGGTTAAATGATGCCTATATTTTTCTATTCAGTATGAGTGCGCCACCCTTTTTTTTTTGTCTCAACCGCACATTTACCACCAACCTTTAATATTTAGTGAACAGGTACTCCTCCCAAGAAAGTATGTAATGTTTTTCTGAGCAACATAAATGAAAAAATAAGACTTTCTACAAAGTTGTAATCCTCAAGATGTATGTTCTGGTCAATTTGGCAACATCTGTAGTTACTGGTGGTAACAGCAAGTGCAATTTCAGATCCCAGAATTCTGGGGACAGAACAACCCTCCTTGAACAGTTACCTTGTCAAAAAATAACAACAACATAAGTAACGGGTGTATTTGTTTATGGTGTAGCCAAACAAACTTGTTATTTTAAGAAAGAAGCCAGGCTTTTTCCCATCATTCCAAGAGCAACCTGACCTTAGAGTGAGACTTTTTATGATCTGTTTTGCACCAATGTTTTGTGGGAGAAAGTATTATCGCTAAATGTTCACTTACTGCCATATTTTCTTTTCCTTTGTTCACTTTTTTGTTGCCCGCAAACACTCACACTTACGCCCACAAAAAGGAAACGGAGGAGACGAAAAAATACTGCTCTGGGAAAGTCATTTTCGCAGTAGACCTTGGTGCATTTACTCCCATAATGGCATTAAAAATTATGTAATTACCTGTGATGTAATAAAAATAACCAGAAACAACATAGTGAACTTAACAAAATGTTTATATAGTGGAGTATTTTGGGAAGGAAACTCTTCCCCCGAGTCTGACCCAAACCTCTGCTGATGACACAGAGGAGCTGTACCGGCCACGCATATAAACAAAGGTTAAAAACATAGAGCCTATTCCAATTAATGGAAAACATCTCATCATCTGTACAGCCCAGAACATGGAAACTGTTTTAAAAAAAGACTGGCCACTGTCTGTTCCTTCTCTCCATGTTTTCCTGTCTCCTTTGTTTCTCTTGTCAGTTGACTATGAGTCAGAATCTGATTCTGCAGATGTTACAAAGCATTCTCTGTTTCTCTGAAAACAACAACAACAGTACAAATGCTCATTTTCAAATTTTGATGTCTTTTGCATCTGTTCATGATCATATTTGAATAAATTATGTAACATCCCATCTCTGACCAAAGACATGCAGGTTAGGCTAATTTGATACTTCAAATTGCAGCTGTCTGTCTTTATGTATGTGCTCTGTGTTTGACCAACAACCTGTCTTTACTACTCACAACAAATGACATCAAAGAGAGCAGACATTTGTCTATTGATTTGCACGCTTTTTTGTAATTATTCCCTCCAACTCCAACCCTCTCTTCCCATCCTCTCTCCTCTCTTCCTTCATTCCTCTGTCCCTTTTTCTGTGTATTCCAAACAGCATATTTTCAAACCAGAATCCATACAATAACCCTAGCCTGTGTGTTCATAGAGTCACAGAGTAGGGTTAGTGTAGGTCAGCAGCTCCAGTGAGGAGGCGGGAAATAGGCCTCAGAGCCAGAGGAGTGCCCATGTAAGGTTACTTCCTCTGCCTGAAACTGGGCCTCTTGGTCGGGCTCACTGACTGGGAGTGACAGGCTCCTCTGCCTGGTAGTCTGTAATTACTGTAGGTTGGTCCAACGACGACCAGACTCTAAGAGAGCCACGTTGGTTCAAATGTAGAGGAACTTCCTTCAAATATGTTTCAAATTAGAGCTGAAACACATGTGTATAAACATGTAATCACAAGTTCACACATGTAAAAGAGGACTGTATTTAAATAAAATATATACTTACGCTTGCCCATGTACACATCCAGCACTTGTACATGAGCAAAGAAATATGTTTGTATCAGTCTACTTTCAGATGTTCATATATGCAAATAAAGGCTGAAACTGGTTCAAGTTTTATATATTTGATGATAGATGAGTCAAATGAAAGATAAATGAATATGTATATTTATGGATATAAGTGCTTACACATATATACTATTTGTACATTATCATGTGTGCTGCTAATTTTCCAGTGTGTCATTATTGAAAACATAGAAATGACTTATAAGTTTGTGACAAAACTTCTGATTCCCACAGAAAACAAATAGAGATGTGCTGACAGGTCATTGCAGACACTGTTTAGCATCGTCATAGTGGTCAGTGGTAAATGACAAAGCATATATGTATATTCTTCAAGCATTTCTTTGAATCTCAATGATGTTTTCATGACAGTTCTGAAAACACAGAAACCTCCTAAACCATGGGACAGTACAGAGACCAGTCTGGGCTGAATGGGGTTACAGCTGAGTCAGTCACAACTGCATCAGTGGTTTTACACCCATTTCCTAGAACAGATGGCTCTACAGTAGACAGGGGTGAAGTCAGTACAGTAAGTCTGAGTGAATTTTTAGTCTAAGCCTTGCAGGAAAAAAGCAGTTTTACTTAGGGTCTAAACAATTGGCCAGTTTTTAAATCTTTTTATATTTATTGGACGCTACAAATCTTCTGATTATAAACAAATATGTAGTAACATATAGTAAAATAGTGTCAAGAATTTTTAAAAGATGTTCTCTATAAACAGTCTCCATTACAAGGGTTAATATTTTTCAACCGTTAAGTTTTTTTGTTCAGTCCATATCTTGGTCTGGGTTCTTTCAAGTAAAATGAAAACTCAACAGCCATGTTCACAACACTGTGAACATGTGAACTGTGAACATGCACGGCACTGTTTTGTAGGATACTTACAAACAAATATAGTCATGTTTTTGGCCATTTGTCATACTTCTATTGTTATCTAAAATGCTTCACTCATTTTAAATGAAATTCCTCATGACAGACAGCACAGTTGTTAAGAAATTAGCATTGATAAACTAAAAATACTTAAAAAACAATAGACAAATCACAGAAAATGTTGTTTTTGGCTGTCCCGTCTGATGCTAATGACATTTTTTCCTCATAAGTGGCTAAGAGGTATCTGTCTGTTGTTTTAATAAATATCTTTATATAAACAGTGTTTTCATTGCTCTTATCTGCTGCCCTCAAGTGGTCAGAAAAAAATGTATTATTGCTGGTTTTCTTCTACAAGCTTTTGAGAGGTCAAAGAGATTCTGTTTTATGTAAAGATCATATTAGCCCTGATATGCTTTGAGAAGCAGGCCCCTGTTTGGTTCTCAGGCTAACAAACCCATAACTGATGGTATATTCTTTTCATATTTTCCTTTAGATTTAATATTGAGTCATTTCTTTCCCAAAGGTCTGACTGTTGGCAACTTGGATCTCAAACAGTAAAATGCGCATACAAACCAAAATATTCTCACCTGTGACAACACAGTCTTTGCTCTCCTAGTTGTTGGCTTTGGCACCCCGTAACTTCTTTTTGTTCACTAAGCTTAAGTGTGCTATCTGGGTCATAACTGTAGACCAAAGTTTTGTGTTCATGATGAAATCACAAATTTGCTCCGACAAATAAGATTGAATGTAACTCTGGTGAATTGTGTAAACAAAGTAGGCAGGAAAGAGGTCTTGTATCTGATATTTGTATTTCATAATGTATGCTGGAGGCAAAATACCAACATTTTATATGGAATACAGGACAAGCAATTTGTGGTCTGAATATGTAAGCTGAGGCAGACAAAAAAAGGGATTTCATTTAGCTGGACTTTAAGTAGACACTAGTTACACAATGCAACAGAGCCACTTCCTGCCAAGAATGAGACCACATCACATACAGCATACGCTCCTTTTGTATATAAATCTTAACATCATTCATGTATAATTTCCTCTATTGCTCCTACACTTCTTTTTTAGTTCTTCTGCATCATTCTGTCTAAGTGAATATTCCTATTTTTTGGAAAAACTAACTAATTTATGAATTTGTATTTGTATTTTAATCCCACCGTGGCTCTGTGAATTTTGGAAATAACCCTCTGTCTGATTTCTTTTGTTTTTTGCTGGCTTGTAAAGTGATTTGCGGGTAGTCGTACATATTTTCACCAGCCTGAAAGTTGTTTGGCTGCACAGGATGTTTGCTGAATCAGCTTCATAAATGACCGAAGACATGAGGTTGTCGTGAGGTCACTTGCAGGTCTCCTTTACTCCCTGCATTATTTTAGGATGATGCACACACATACAAGTGTATAGAGGCTCTCTGTGGCCACAGCACAAATTCTTGAGGTTACAATGAGCTACAGTGGACTTGCTGATGTGTCTCTTCATGAGATGCAATGATTATGCCAGCAGAAAAAAATCTACCCTATAGAGTATAACCACAAAACATATTTTTATTTTCATATTAACATTCAGACTGGATGTGAAGCTGCTGTGTCTACAAAGCTGCTATGAAAACTGGCATATGTTATGTAACCGCCTGATATCTGTAAAGTCTAAGACTGGATAGGCTTGAAAGGCAGATGAAGTAAATGTATTATAGTATTTACGGGACCTAAGTGTGTGACACAGAGTACAATAGATCCCACACCTAAAAAAGTGCTTTAAGATCAAGCTGTGTTTGAAAAACAAGTGAAGTATGAATCATCACAACTGTATCAGATCAGCATCTTGAGCATTTTTTTCCTCCAATTCATGATTGAAAATATGTCTAAAGTAGGTCAGCGCAGACAGGTTTTTTGTGTCGGAAACATTGGCACCATTTCACATTGTCATTTCAAAGGTCTTGGTGGTAAGATCTGACACATCTCATTGCAATCCATCTTGGGTTTTTTTTACTGGGTACATTCAAACCACAGTGGTTACAATAATTACTGTAAAGCCAAAGTTATCTTAAATCTACACATAACCTGACACAGACACCTGAGTGAATGGTATTTATGCCCTACAAGCAACACAAAAATTCTGTTGTCTTCACAAACCCTAAGAAATTATGCAACCGCACTGATTGTTTGTTGGTTTAACTGATCAGGGATTAAAAAGAAACCATATCTGCTAGGTGTGTCATCGTTTTGTCATATGTGCAGAAATCACTGGTGCCATTTTTCCTCGTTGCTTTTAATAAGACAAAGAGTGACTGCAAATCTCATTTTAGTGTAACATTATCTGCAGTTATCACAAAGGTAGAAGAGACAGACCATGGACGAGTTACGAAAATCAGACAGTGAGCAGCTATTTTCCCTATGAAAGGAGAAAAATTTTACAAGTGTGTCTTGGAGAGTAAGATTCATTTACTCATGGCTTTTCATCGTCTGACTAGAATGCATTTACAACCTCCCTTGGAGTCTTTTGAGCATTCACTCTGTCTGAACACTTTTATTTGATCCAGCCAACATACATGTAGTGAGCGAGTGAAAATGAGGTCACGAAAGCAGTCAGGGCAGGCAAATCAAAGAGCAACAAGTCCTCATACATTACCAACAAAACAGGCTGTTTGTCAGTCTGCCAGCTTCAAAGAAACCTTTCAAAGGCACAAATCAAGGCAAGAAAGAACAGCCTGCAGCTCAGCTTTGATACTGATCGACCTTGACCATAAAGCAAACTCTCAGTGTTTGTTGTTTTTTCACACTTTGAAACAGTTGGTTCAAAAGTGAGGCATGAGGGTAATGCATTATGTTTGCAAACATGGCCTCTGTTGGTCATGAATAAACACTGTTGTAAACACCGTGGCAAACACACACACTTATCTGCTTGATGTTTGTGTTTGTGAGCATTTCATACATTGAGCCGACTGGATATTGAAAAGGTTTCAGGTAGCATTGATAATATCACACAGGAAAGAAAATGACCTTCCACTCCTCAGATGTTACAGGTGTGACTTAGTCAGGGCAGGTTATGCTTGGCTAATGGCAATCAGTGGGGTTTAAATTTGCAGTCTCAATCAAGCTGTAGCTGTGGCTGTTATTATAGTCCTACAAGGCCAAGATTTGATTAATTAAGCTATTTTTGTTCCCCCAGTGTACAAGAACAGGATGATGTGTTAAGTGTGTAAACTTTACAAACAATTTGCTGTTCAGTGTTTCTCTCCATCCAGGTAATTTTGGATATTTAACTCCCACCCACCATGAGGACAACTCCTTGACTGTGCACTGTTAAACCTTAAAACTGAATTGGGACCAGTTCTAACCAACAGTAAGTGTGCAAAAAATTATGCCAAATTTGGGGCCAGCTGAGCCATATGCATGCCTCAGTAAATCGGCCCCCAGCTGCCTCATCTAGGTGTGCTTGCCCGACTTTGAAAGAAACAACTATGTAGGGCAAACATGTTTACAGGAACTTTATGTTCAGTTTTAGCCAGACTAAAGTAGAATATCCACTTTTTAAAAATAATGTAAACATGCTGAATGTTTAACTAGGATTCCACATGTGAAGATGGATCCTTAAAAGAACTGAAGACCTGAAGGGTGAACCATTATCTTAAACATCTTCAACCAAGCATTTTACAATTAAAAAAATGTTTTAAGGCTTAATGGGGTTTGACATGACATTTCCCCAGTTAGAAATTACAAAAAAAAATAGGCCAAAAGAAAAGAGTTTCAGTACCTTTAAATTTGTCTTGTATGTAATTGTTTTATAAATTCATAAATGCCTGGATACCAATCAGTCTGACATACCATAGATTTACAAAGATTCGACCCTTTTACTTAATTACTTGTTTTAGCAGAGAATTTTTTTTTTTTTGACTAAAAAAAGACAAATGTGACCACATTACAAAGACACATGTGATGCAATGAACACACACCGCCATACTCTAACACACACATCCACACACACACACACACTCACACACACACACACACACTCAAAGTTGCATGAGAGCTTGCACACATTACAAAGACAAACATTTTATGATTCACAAAAATCGGACATTTATGGTTTTCTGCATTTTTTTGGTCACAGACTCATGAGAGGGGATGAGTCTGATGTCATGTGTCACTAACCACACATCTGCACACACACACGCACACACACACTGAGACAGTGATGGTATTCAAAACATCTTCACATATGCACAAGAAAACACCCCACATATTTATGCAAGTTATAAATTAGGAGCGGTCATTAAACATTTAAATCCTCCTATTGACACGGAATATTACTTTAAATTCTTGTGTATATCCTAAACTGTCCTACATCAAACATGATGTGATGACGTGTGTTTTTCCAGTGAATGAGTCTAAGGGTTAAACATTTCCCAGAAGAACACTTCAATAAAGTGCTGGAAAACTTTTTAAAACATTATTGTCAAATAATATGGAGGAAAATGCATGCTGTAACTCTCTAAAGCTAAGATAAAATAATAATAAAATAGTAAGTGTGAACATCTGTTCTACATTAAAAGGAGCATCACAGACTGTCTGAACCAACCTAACAAATAATAAACAACTGAATCACAACAAGAACTATATGTCTAGTAATACGTTTTAAAGTACTGGACAGTGGGGTGGACCATGCTTTTCTGTTACCTCAACTCCCAAATTAGTTTCTGGTTTTTATCTTAGATTATAACCAAACCTCTGGTGAAAGTAAAATGAGACTGAGACTCTGAGACTCAAAACCTAACAGTTAAAAAATCTGAATGTTAGAATGACTCCAGGCCTGTATGCTGTCAGCACCCCTTGTCATTTAAGGAACAAGCAGATCCTACCTGTTTTGCTTTTTCCTCACTGCTCACTTCAGTCAGCACAAATGTGTTAGAACTAGGGCTGTCAGTCGATTAAAATTTTTAATTACGATTAATCGCATTAGTGTCCTGAGTTAACGCGTTATTAACGCAAATTTTTTACCCTGCCCTTTTAGATTTACAATACATACAAATTACTTTTGTTTTGTTCAGAGAACCATCAGGCAAAACTTTGAAGCTAAACTTTAAAACTTAAACTTTAAAAGTCCCTTTTCTGTCTCCATTTCTGCTTTGTAACCGTTTGCAATGTTATTTTAGCGCCACTTCCTGAGCTGGCAAGGCACAGACCGTGCGTTAATCACGCGTTAAAAAAATTAGTGCCGTTAAAAGGAGTTTGAGTTAACGCATTATTAACGGGATAACTTCCACAGCCCTAGTTAGAACCATCATAACATGAAACAACATTAAAAAGTATTTTTTAAATAGATTAATAAAGTTTATTGTTAGAAGCAGCTTTTACTCACTATTATTGCCTCTGTCTTAATACATGGACACTGTCATTGAGAACTGTCACTTTGTATTTCTAAAACTTTATAGTAACAACCGTATTAATACTGAAAGTTACATGTGCAGGAAATAAATACGCCTAAAAACATGTCTTTAAATATTTTGTCAATCAATCTCATATTAAATGTGAAGATATTATTTAAGATGTTACAGTAATAATGCTGGTTAAACATACTGGTTCCTGTGACAAATTTAGAAGGGGTTATTTTGTGAACGGACAGTTTGAAATGTAGCCAGGAATTCTGACATCCATTTGTTTGCAGTTACACCAAAAGATTTATTTCTGGCCATGTTTATGTGACCTAAAATAACTTCCCACGGTTGTCCACATTAAGACATGAGTCTCTACCTATGAGTGGGTGTGATGTCTCTTTGCGTGGGGATTTAATAGCAGATACAGTGAATGAAGACGCAGCTGACAGCAATAAGGTTACCCAGGGTTTAGGAGCTTGTAAAGACGTAAATAGAGTGCTCAGCAGTGTTCAAGTAGTCTTGTGTGTGCATGTCTGAGTGTTAATATTAGATACAGCTTTAAAACAGCTGTGTCATCCTCAATACAGTGACGTGTCAAGAGAAAACCACTTTAAGACCATTGGGAATAAAAGTTATACAAAAATAGTAATGTTAAAACATGGTGAGTTTGAAGACAGCAACATTAAAATTTTACTCTTGGGATTTAAAGACAGAATCACGGAACAGTTTATTTTTTAAGCGTTCATTGACCCTCCTGGTGTTGAAAGAACAACATTGCCACGTGGCGGAGGTATTCTCACCCGTTGGCTGCATGTTAAGGCTGAGAATCTGTCTGCTACAGCTTACTAAAATAGTCCTAATGAAGACAAAGACGAAATTCAGGCTGCATAAAAGATGTTAGACTTGAATGAGCTAACTTATATCTAGACTTCTGCAATTTCTCACCTAAGCTAACCAAGACTTAAGCTACAGACTTGTGCTAGCTGTAGGCCTAGGCTTTAGCTAACTGATATTTGATTTTGGAGGGCGAGGAGACCTCACTGAAACAGTGGTCATATTTGGCACTAATTTTAGAGAGAAGGACTATCTTTATGTATATGATGGAGTTCAGGATGGAATGACTAAACCAGGACCTTGTGACAAGACCATGAAACCGACAGCTGCTGCAGTGTGGTTACAGCAGCTCCCACAGCTCCATCATAATTTTATGATCACCAGCAGCTAATGCAAAGAAAACATTAGCTGTGTACTGTAAGTTCATTTTCTAAAGCATACTAACTTTCAGACTGTTAAGCATAATTATTTTTCACTTTGATGAGCACTGAATGAAAAAAGTTTTTTGTTGAAAGGCAGCACAACTATTATTTCAAAACCACCCATTGCTAAGGTAAAGCTATTATTTTTCTTTCTTCTTTTGTTTGTTCATCTTTTTTGTTCTTTTTTTGTCTTTGTTCTTTTTGCATTGAGGTTACTAAGAGCTTTTTTAACTTTGTTTGTGAGGTCTGGACTTGGTGCAAGCCCTTGGGCTTCTTTTCCCCTCCTAGCACTGTTGTTTCATATGCTCAATTAATAAGTAGATAGATAAGTTGGTTGGCTGATGTTAGCTTGCAGTGTAAAAATTGGTGGCAAGAAGGCATAAACTCTCATATCAGTTAGCAAACATTATAACAGTGGAGTCTAATTACAGCTGGGTTACTTTTTTTGCGTAATACTTATAATTTATTTTCATGTATTGTAATATGGGTGTGTTATCAAGTTTTGAGAGATATAACTACTGTTGGGCAAGTTACTTCCAAAAATGTAACTTACTTTTTTGCAAAATTACTGTCTGTGAAAAGTGATTGTGTGAAGTTAACGACATACATTACAGAGCATTAGCCATAGGCAAGGAAACTTTCAAGGAAAGTTTCTAAGGAAACTTTAACAGGTTTTTTAAGTTAAAACAGTGAGGTTAAATTGAGATTGGATCTGCCTCTGAAATAGTAA
>JAPZDZ010000011.1:3447847-3460564 GCA_029783805.1 Acanthurus tennentii
ATGTAAAGTGTCTTGAGACAACTTTGTTGTGAATTGACGCTATATAAATAAAATTGAATTGAATTGAATTGAATAGATATTGTTAGCTAATGCTCAATACATGCCAGTCTCTTATTGACACAACAGTTCTCCAGTGTGTATCATCACACCACAGCTCAATTTCTGATATTGCAATGTATTTACAACCCTTGTTCCTTCCTGGTCTGCAGGCTCACTTTTTGTCTGTGACATGCAAATGTATATACATGGACAATCTCCTCAGTGTGAAAACTAGGTTTAGGATCATTCAGCTGTTAGACTACACTGCTATCCTTCGGGTCGTGTCGCTTCCACTTCGTGGTTTTTAAATGCAGACACAAATATCTCTCACTGAAATGATTACAGATGTTGGGAGCATCTGGCTTTATGTGTCGGATTTCCTGAGTTGCAACAGTCAGAGGTCTGAAAGACTGTTGACAGATTCATTGACAGGTTTGTTATGGAAAACACAGACACTGCAGGTAGAAAGTTTAGGTTAAATTATGCAAGTTGTTTGCTGAAGGTGTGACATTGGATGTAAATTAGAATCATTTTACAAACAGTGACTTTGCTGGCTTTGAATATGGAAACAACAGAGATGGAAACAGCAGTTGTGACAAACTGGTGCCATGAAGTCAAGTGAGTTGATTTAATGTGACTGTACATGCTTTTGCATGTGTGCTGCATATAGAAAGTAGATGAGAAGAGAGAAACATCAAAAGATGGAAACAGCAAAAGAGAGGAGTCAAATTATTCAATTATTTAAGCACATTTTAATAATTCATGTCTATAGTTCACAAAATACTTTTCTGTCATGTTTAGTATTATTTTTTATTAATTACAAACTCCCTAGACACACACTCTGTGTAACAGCCATGATATTTACTCCACCATCATGCTTTAATGTACAATTCTAATATCAACACAATACCAGCTGAAATTTTTTGTTTAGTTTTTTGTAAGTGATGATTTTAATAATGACAAAGAAGTCAAAAGTGAGAATTGGCACTGAAAAACATCATCCCTCATAAAGCGCATTTGTCAAGTCTATGAGTTTATGTCTCTTTGTCTTCCATCAGCACAGACATAACAAAAATCAAAACAGATTACTTGGTAACGATATAAATGCAGGCACTGCTCTTTTTTTCATCTTCTTCTAGGAACTGAGTGAAAGATGTAAACACACTGAGGCTCAACCCACTCACTTTGGTTTCTGAGGGCTGGCTCAAAGCTGCTGTTGTGCTTTTCTTCTAAATTCATCACCTCTCTGTCTGCTTGCTGCCATGGCCACATGCTAAATGCTGTAACAGGTTTAATAACTGTTTTGATTTATGGGGAAATTGCTATAAAAAAACATAAGTGTCAGAGTCATAAAGTGTAACACCAAACTGGCTCTCGATGAAAACTGATTGCAATTGTGCACTTTTAAGAAAAAAAAAAGCACAAAAGGTAATACAAAAACTCATAAGCATTTAGAGGAGTGTGTCATTAGAGTCTTTCAACAGGAGGCAATTTTACTGCAAATTTACTGAGAAGAATGTTATAGATTGATTGTGTTAAGGTCCACCTCTCATCAGTGTCTTTTTTTAACCAACAGCAGGTAGCAGTTTGTTCACCACCTTTTTTTCAGGAGCTGGTCGTGACATAAACAGAAATAAAAGGAGAGTGAATAACAAACTTTAGATCTCATATGAGCACTACCTGTCTAGGCTACTGTATGATATGGCATAAAAGGCAACTGTTTGTTAACAAATTCAACTTAATATCAAATTAAAGAGATAATAATATGTCAGTGTGGTGTGTGTTTACAACTTGCTTCAACTTCCTCTTGGTTCAAAAAAATTAGTTGTCATGGTCTTTTTTTCTGTGAGACTATAAATGGTCATCCAATCTGGTGCTATTAATCTGGTGCTATCAAGATGCTTACACACAGAGGGAGCATCTCCAGAGATAATTTCAATGAACTGAGCTTGTCGCATAATGTCCAATTAGGGGTTATGTCACCCTAAATTGACCTTTCGCCAGACCCTGCCAAGTGGATGCAGACCGGCAGACAAATCAGCGTAGCATCAACATCAGCGTAAACAGCTGCACGATGATGTGTAGGCTTTAGCATCTATTTCTGTCTTCATAATGTTGACATGTTTTTGCTGTTTACTCATTTTAAATCTTGTTTATATCCTTTAAAAGCAGGCCTTTCAGTCTGTTTTCCCTCAGAAATTTGGTTTTCTTTTTAAAAACATTTTGATAATATTTCAACGGGATGTGCAAATACTGACATTTAACAGACCGCCTCTAGTAAACCCCCTTTTCACTTGGACACACTCACAGCTTAGCAGAGGAGATACAGGTGGAGTGAAGATAATGTTGGTGCCTTTTACCAACAAGATTAGTCATGACATGCTAATATGCTGACAGATTCCGGGGGGGGGGGGGGTTCTTATCTTCTTCTTCTTCTTAGCTGGAAGAAGAAGAAGAAGGTCATAACAAGAGTATCAAGCAAACTAGCTTCAAAAGTGGAACAGTTTCTTTGTAGTTCCATGCATTGATCTAATTTATGGATTTCAAAAACTGATACATATTTTTAATCGAGTCAATATCGCCCTCTGCTGTCATTGCCTGAAAAAACATACATCTGCGTGGTGTTGTTTTATTGACATTAGAAAATTAATTAAATTAAATTAAAATTTACCTCATGCCCTTAAAATTGCATAACCTATGAACCAGCCTCTTTGCCATTAACAGTCATTTGTTAGTTATTTGGACACATCCTCTGTGTGGACCCAGGTCCACAAGGTGTTTTGGGTCCCAGATCAACAAACACTCTCACCTGGTGACTCAGTTGGGGCAGATCAGTCCCCTGCTTGTGCACACTACACCATGGATCGTCCCTCTTGATCCACCGTCTTGATGCTTTTCCTGTAGCTTCCTCTACCAGTTCAATTAGTTAATTAGTCTGCAGCTTAAAGATGCCTGGGGTTTAAAATGGGCTGACTTTGTTTGAACATTGAACATTTGGTAGATGTCTAAGTTTCATATATTTTTTTATAACCTTTCAATGCATATATCTGAAAATGTAACAAGGACCTGCCATTCACTGCATTATTGTAGTTGACCATTAAAACAAAGGCCTTGGACAGCTTCTGATCCCACAGTGAGTAATTGGTGATTTTAGTACTCTGATTTCAGTCACACTGTATCAGCTGTGATACTTTGGATATTATAATGCTCAAAATATTTTTTTTTCACAGTGAATATCCACATTAAGAACCTCTCACAGTGGCCAGCTTTACTGTAGATGTTCCATATAAACCCTGTTTATGAGTATTAATGAATTAGTGGGGTCAGGGGCTGGTAGGAAATCTCCTGTAAATATTAAAGAGGTTTGGGGTCACTTTGGAATGGAAACAAGATGTTTATGGGATGTGAGTGCATGAGCAATAGTCTATTCATAACTTTAAATTAGGGAAAGCACATAAGTTTAGGAACAATAAAAGTTTTCCTGCTCTGGTTTAGTCAAGTCATTTATGGCTGTGTGACCACTGAACATGTTGAAAAAATAACTTGGTGTTTTTTTCCAGTGGAAAAACTACTGACTGTATGTCCACTGGCATTTATAAAATGCTGCTTTTCCTATAGAGGATCTTAGAGATGAGCTTATATTGGGTGACAATGGTTGTACACATACACTGTTTGCTGGTCAATCACAGGGCTATGTGAGTGAGGGTATGACACTGACCTTGAAACCTGGCTAATTCAAACTGCATCAAAACTAACAAGAAACAATAAAAGTAAAATCAATCTCTGCCAAATTTCAGTACCTGAGAGTACATTTTTAGAATACAGGGACTTGAAGAGACTTGAAGAAACAGTGAGTCAGAGTGATGAACGAAGAGCCGAAAACGTTCACAATAGTGTTTAAATCTCTTGCTTAAACATTTCTGAAGGGTTTTGCATAAACTGACATAACCAGGACATCAGTGATGAACATGAAATAGTCTTTATAACTGTTTATGATTGTTGTCACTGAGCAGTAGGATTGATTCAAGCAGAAACAGAAAAGATTTCAGGAAATCTTCATCAGTGATTTTGCTTTGTAACCCAGGACTGTGATAACACCTAACTTAAAGGCTGGCTGGTCTTAACTTAGTGCCTCTCCTTGTTTATTTCATTAGATGTGAAAATGTGATTCCATCCTTGCTGTCCATCTGAAGATGAGTGTGTGTGGTTAACTCACCACCTGCCAGCTTGCTGTCTTGTTTCCCGCAACCAGCTCACTCCAGTTGGCCAACTGGCACTTCGATGTAGTTGTTTGGGGTAAATATTTACAGTTCATGGTGGTGGGTGTAACAAAGCTCTGTTGTAACTGCTCTTTTGTCTCTGTTGTGTCACTCTTGTGACACTTTGTAGTGTCTGCATAAGTCTTGGTCCCAAACTCAGACTCTCTCTCCAGATGAGGCTCTTGGCTACTAAATGAGTTTAGAGCCACAGAGCCCACCATTTGTCCATAAAAATGTGCCTCTTTTAGTTGGCCAATCACACCTGCCTGTGTAAGACAACATCATAGCAATCGGGAAATTCACCAACATCTAAAATATGGACAAGATTGTTATAGTCCAAGAGGTCATAGGAGTAAGTTTGTGTTCACTCTGATTTTTAGCTAGGTTAGTGTTTAAGGGATTTAAGAGTTTCATAGAGAGAATATGTAATACAATTATGAAGCTAGCTTGGCTGAAAATTGTACAAATCTATCCCAGGTAGAGATGTATTTACAACAAATACTTTTTGCTGTTGTGCATATATTTCACATGTCCAATTGCGCTCTTTCTTGCAGCTTCTGAAGAGAGTAACATGAATAATAATAATGCACTATAATATATGGGACTGATATAATTAAGAATCCGCCCACCTCTGAGCCTGGATCTGTCCGAGGTTTCTGCCTGTTAAAAGGAAGTTTTTCCTCGCCACAAGTGCTTGCTCATGAATTGCTTTCAATTGTTGGGTTCCTATAAACCTAAAAAATATAAATGTATTTATAGAGTGTGGTCTAGACCTGCTCCATATGTTAAGTGTCTTGAGACAACTTGGTTGTGATATGACACAATATAAATATAATTGAATTGAATTGAATTGAATTGAATTGAATTGAATCAGGAAAATGTGGTCTGGTGGCTGCTGCACAATTACAACAGATAAAAACTGTAAATAGGTCATTTTTAAATTTTTATCCATCTTACAGTAACTCTACTTTTAGCTCAATACACACCCAACTGTACAGTCAACTCACTGCAGGTCTGCTGTCTTTGTCCTTGATTTTCCATATCACACGGAACTGATGAAACCACTAAGAAGGCTTTTTGCAACAGTAGATACCACAATTTATATTGTAGGTTTGGAGAACAATAGATAGAAGCCTGTGGCTAACGTAGCATGTGCCACAATGATACTGTATCACACACCACAGTGATGACATGAGGCTGGCTTGTTGCTACAAGGGACTAAACTGTATCGTTTACTGTCAAAAGAAAATACAGACTTAATGTTACCAGGTCATGGAGCTAGTCATTCAGAACTCTACCAAAGGATGTCTGCTATTGCAATGTACCTAAAACAAACTCACAGAGCCATTTATTTGGTTACAGACCTCAGGGAGAGTGGGCAAAAGTTCATTATGCTGCAGGATTTCAAAGTTTGTCTGAGAGCAAAAACTTAAATTTGTCACAAGAATAGTTGACTGTTTATATTTGTCACTCTTGTGGATGTTTAATGGTGTATTCCTTTTGGGTGTGCTTAATGTAATGTTGATGATCATGCACAAGGTACTGAAAATCAGTCTACACAAGTTTTTGTTTCTTCTCAAAATTCTCAAAGTAATATGTGAAGCAAGGGACCCTAAAAACCATCATGAAACAATTAAATTAATATTTGGAGTTACAATTTCCTTCCTGGCTCATCCTCTACCTTATTTAAAAAAATTCTCTCTTTTTGTGTTTTCCTCCTTCATGTGGTCTCTCTTTTTTATCTCCTCTGGGGTGAATACTGTCTGGTTCAGTCAAAGAGACTGACCACAACATGACCACAGCCGTTCATCTTCACAGACAAAAATACCCCATGCAGTCCTTCCGCAGCCACACCCTAACACAAGTATAGCACAGAATACACAGGCAGTTGTGCTATGCTACTTTTATCCAAAATATAAAGAGCTAAATTTTAATTGTCTTAGAAATAAAAGATTTCTTAGAGATTTCTTAATGATTTATAATAATAAAAGTGGTAACTTGCTCAAAAATACTAAAAACAGTTACATAACCAACTCATGTGTTTGGTTGGGTCAGGCGCCACTTATCTATTAACCAACATATTTTTTGTTTTATTAACACCACAATGTTTTTTCCTGCTCTGGTGCAATAGCTTATGTCAAAGCTTAAATTTATGTCTGGTTTTACCATGCTGCTTGTTAAATATTATTGGTGAGCAGAACACCCCAAAAACACTGACCAACACCCTATAAGACAGCAGCCAAAATGATTGGGAAACACTGGCCCAGTGGATGGAGATGCCTTAGCTGAAGGTCGTTCACAAGAAGTTCTCTTGGCGATACAACCAGTCAATGTGCTTCCTGGTCCCAGTGCCACCCAACACAGCAGCCTCAGCTGAACTGTCCCTCTCAACTAAACCCAAGTTTTCCACATTTCAACCCCAAGAGCATGCTTTCATAAACACAGCAGAAATAAACACACATCACCTCTGATGGAGCTCACGGAATAGTGCCAATCTGCAAATCTGCTGTAAGCAACTGGGGGACTTAAAGTAAAATTCAGGTCTTTGTAGAGGTTTTATAAAACTAAAGCATTTCTGACTTTCTGTCCATCTTCAGGTTAAAGAAATACACTGAGACCCTTTTTACACCCACTACTATCACACACATGCAGGTGGGAATGAAACAGAAAAGAAATCAGATTTTCAAAACCACACTTTGTTGACCAAATCACTAATCCCTAAGTCAAAAAACAAGGCATGCTGGCAGCTCTGTGAGAATCCAGAAAGGCAGTAATTTGATCCAAATGGTGTCAACATACTATCACGCTTAGAATGAAAATACTGATGTGCTAACTTTATAATCATATTTTAGCCAAAAAGTGCTACGTAGCTCAAAACTCAATGTAATGCACAGGCTGATGGAAATTTTACATTTTTTGGTATTTTGATTATTACCTAAACCATTGGGAAAAAAAATGGAACTGATGATGATGCTACAGGAAAAGTCATATGCTTACTAAATCCATCCTCGGGTGTCATGAATGTCAATACCAAGTAATAATATGAATCTCTCAAAAAGCCAGCAATATGAGGCTGCTGGTGGTGCAAGATAAAAAGCTAAAAGGAAAACCAACGTATATGGGACTTTTTTTATCTGGGAACAATGCATGTCAGTAATAACAAGAAGAAAAGAATCAGCTTTTTTTTTTTTTCTTTTTTAACCAGCCGGTTATCCCAGTCAGGAAAAGATGCTGCTGTGGCTGAGTGCTGCCAAAAGAGAGGGAGAGCCAATCTCCAGGCCAAAATACCTGTGCAAAAGCAGGAGAATGGAGAAGAGAGAACAGCACAGAGAAAGCAGGGTGGCGCCCTCTCACAAGGGGTGCGCACTAGAAACTTTGGCCACACGTTGCAGGACTGAAGTGGTGGGCCAACTCACTGACAATGACGCAATCTTTAAAGGAATGGATGAAGATAGACAGGTTATCGATAAGAAAAATGACCATTAGTTTCTGCTTTCGTAAAGAACTTCAACTATTCTATGTCAAGTGAAAATGATGTTAGTGGGACAAATCTGTTACTCACGACTGACTGATAAGGGCAAAAGTGAAAGTAAAACCTTTGCCCAAACAGCTACTGGCTAGTGATATCCTCATGTAAGAAATGAATTTTTTCAAAAAAAAGGTCTTTTAAGCCAGAATACTGTGTAAATATAATATTTTTAGGTAAAGTTGGGTGGTGTGTTGTACTCTTTAGTGCTGCTAAAGGTTGGTCTACCAGGACTTAGCCATTAGCTGCAACGCCCTGCTGCCAGTCAGTCAGTATGAAAATAGAACAAAAACATGACTGTATGACAGATGACGCAGTAACCACTCGCTGTTAGAGGGCACCATTTTTGCTTCTACCCTCAACACATCATGGATTTCTCATAGTGCTGTTTTAAAAATCAAAAGTCATTCACAAAGTGGGTGATGGATGTTCACTTGGATATTCCCAGGTCAAAGTTGCTAAAACTTACTGAGTAACACAGACCAAAAATACTCACCTAGAAGGCAGTGTGGGATCAACTCCTTCTTTGTTGGTTTTTTTATATTAGATCAGGTTGTTACCTCCTGGCCTGTAGTCTCCTTTTAGGGTTTCTTCTGGAATTGGGCAAAATTGGCTCTCCATCTTCTCAAAATCCCAGCGAAGCACCTCATGAACTTGTCCTGAACTGTTCTTTCCAGGACACTCACCACATCAGAATCTTGGTCAACCAAAACTTTGACAAACATCATTAATGTGGGCTTTGGCAGAGGTTACATTGTACTACAAGTAACCTTGGATCAAACACTATAATCTCATTTGCTTACTCAACCTGCTTTTCCATGGTTGCACTAAGAACTGCACTCAATACGACCTTAGGAGGTTGTTTATGATCACCAGTTAAAAACAGACCAATTGTCAAATGAGCACCTTTTTAACCCCTGTCAAAGATGAAGGTTTCTACTCCCTCTGTATAAATTAAGAGCTGGATCATGTTGGCATACTGTAATGGCCAAAACATTTTGTACCAAATTTGGTTTATTTTATCAAATGCAATCATTGAATTCACCCGGGAAATCAAGTAAATCTGAGTGAACCATTTGAGTCTAAATGAAATGTACTTAGCTGATAGATTGATTGAGTCAATTAAAGCTGAACTAATGTAAAGTTATACTGTCTGTCATTGTTGTGAGTGGCTCAACAGGACCTCTGTTTAGCTGTGTGACTCATTTACTGAATAGAAAACTGGTCATCTTTTGCTATATTGCAAACATCTCTTTAAATGAGTTACCCACATATAAATTTTCTGTTTGCAGCATGCAGGATGTGGACACATTACTAAAATTCATGAAATTTAATAAAATAGTAATGTAATAAATACTAATTAACTTAATACTAACTTCTACCTGATTCAATTTTTTTTTAAGATTGTGTGGGAGGTCTTGAATGTTGCCCTTTGTGTTATAATGTTGATGTCTAAGTTAATGATAATTAATGAAGGTGTTGTGTCATTAACAACAGCTGATGCTATGAAGACCTTTAAACACAGACATTAAACACAGATCTATGAAACATCTGCATTAATGATAATTTCAGAAAATACCATGATGCCTAATCAACACCCTTGTGACAAAGTTTTTAGCTAAATAATGGACATTAATAGCTTCACTTTACTTGTATTCAAATGCATTATTTGACTGTACCAGTGTCTTTTGGTCTGATCTGTGTTAGTTACTTTCTTGTTTAATAAAGCTCTTAGCCTGTTTTGATGCTGCATTAACATCTTATGGCAGTGCACAGACAGATTACATTTACACTCTTCAGTTTAAATGTGCACACAAAAACAGACCCTCATAAAAAATTTAATGAGACCCATACACTGAAAGGCAGAAGTGATATTAGTGGTCTTACCCTCATTTTAATCTGGTTAAATGTGTTTGTTTTGACAAACACTCTGATTTAATATCCGTCCACAAGTGCAGAATTAACTGTAGGGTCTTGTCCCATTTTGATCTGATCCTGCAAGCCTGCAGCAAATTAAACCACAAATTGTGAGGAAGCAGGAGTGACTTAAATGTCTTAAAAAATAATGGCAGTGGCACTTGCTAACGAGTAAGCAACAAACTCCAGAAATGACTAATATGCATTAAAAATAATGGTCTTGCTGCTTGTTAATAGTTGATGTAAGTCTATAGGGCAACAGCCAAAGAAGTCTCACAGTTGTCTTAATCCTTACAAACAACCGAGAGTAGTTTGGGAACTGAAAAACAGTGTGATAAGCTGTTGGTGCTCGGAAAAATAATACTGACAAAAGTTTCTGCAAACATAATGTTACAACCAGAAAAAATATTTTTCATATTAACATTGAAAAAAATTATCTATAACTATTATAATTTGTTTTTTTACAGCACATTTACTTAAGTCTGTATGCTCTCACCAACCCTATTTCAAACAGCAGCAGATAAAACTACTATAACCAACTTGTCCAGTATCAGACAGCAGACAGAGAAACAATAAAGACAGCTGGAGCAGCCAAAGAGCCAGATATATTTTTGTAGGTGGTGAGTCATTCGAAACCTTATCGGAAAGGAGAGTGAATTTTGGGCTACCATGGTGGGCACAGACACATATGATTCCCATGGGAAACCAAATACAAACAAAGCTCTTAATAAGCTCTTTTTTAATTAGCAGAGCTGTAGTAATATGGGGTTGCAGACATTCAGCAACAAGTTGATGTATCAGTTACTGGTCTAAGGTAGACTGACAGAGGTTTTACAGTCAAACTCCTGTTAATATGCAGAAAATTTATATCTCTTTTTGACAGTGTTAATAGGTCTCAGAGGTCCCAAACATGCCTGTAAATTTTCTTGCCTGAAACACCACTCTGATCATGTGGAAAGGCATGTCCACATACTCTCTGTTTCAGCCTTCTTTTAAACACCCTGTTTTTGTACCTGTAGCTCTCAATGTAAACGAGCTGAGGCTGGTCATGCCTCTCCTGGGAAGTGCATGTGACTTTGGCCATAACCCTATGCTTACGGTCGACTGTGAATTAAACAGATAATTTTTAAATATATTTTTATCATGGAGATGCTAAGAGACTATGGAGTAGACACACTTGGATTCAGGGGCCAGCACAGTGACTCAAAACTGGGAGTGTCACTAAGCTGCAAGTGTGGCTACTCCCCTATTGAAGTCAAAAGGGGAGCACATTGCCTTGAATTTGAAGGTGCTCTCCCATGTCACTGTCTTGTCAGTATTATGTATTTTTGGATACAAAGATGACTAATACATATTGTCACAGACTGCAAAAAACAAGAAATAAGGGTTAAATTCACAACATGTCATAACACCCTCCTAAAAAAGGGACGAAAATTAGCCATTAGTGATGATCAGACCTTGAGGCCAATTGTACCCATTCACACAGAAAAAAAAATGTAATATTAATAACTGGTAGTTGTTTTTTATGTCTGGTGTGAAGGAGGTACAAAACAAACAAGGCTCTCATTAGAGATTTTCTGCGTTTGTAGTATTAATTTTGGCACAAGAGTGTAATCTGTCACTTACTGGGTGGACTATAGGGTGGACTTTACATTTTATGTACAGACTTTACTGTGCCTCTCTGTAAACTCAACCATCCAACACACAGGTTTTCAACAGGGATAATTAGAAGAAGAATGTCTGAGAAAGGTTGTTAGGGAACCACCCTGAGCTCCTCACACAGACGGGAAGCTCAACATATATTTCAGGCCTGTAATTCTGACGGTGCTGTGCTCTCTGTCTCTGTGCAGTGAACTGACGCACATCAGACAGAAAACATATACCTCAAATTTGCACCTTGTGTTAGGGTTCACTTTCTTTAAGTTCTGTGATTCACCAAAGCTGAAGAAATCTCCTGTATTTAGCTTGAGCACGTCATACAAATGTCTAGAAAAGGAGTTTCCATATTAGGAGTACTCTCATTAGAAGTGACTATTAGGTAGGTGTGTTACAGTTCAAAGAAGAAGACCAGTATAAAGACATGGGACACTAATAAACTAAGTGAGGGTAGCAGAAGTAGTCAGGGCATCACAAAATAACTGAAGTCAGCTGAAAGACAGACAAAAAGTGAACCAAGTATAACCCTTTGTGAGGCTGAGGTTATAATATTGTAACCCTAGTTTTACAAGCATAGATGAAGCCCTCTACATACGGACCCTGGTGCCCCTACCCTGTTTGCCAAAGAGAGTTCCTGGAAGCCAGGTAGGGGTTATGATGCCTTTAACAGGGAGTGGGAGGCATTTAGCTAGCTACATCCTGATTAGCCTGCTAAGCATATGAACATTTTCAGTTAGCAAATGAATGAATGTGGGAGAGCACTCATCTTTGAGTCCTTTGTACTTGAGTACTTTGCCTGTGTTAATAGAGCTAGTATTAAAAAATGTAACCTAATCCATTCCCATTGAAAACCCAAGGATTGCATGGCATTCTGGAGAGTTGTACTAATGGCAATCAAAGCAGGGACATGTTACTAAATGAGAAATACTTGCAAACAGTCAGGCTACGTGCTCAATTTTATGACCCAACTAATTCTGAAAGGCCCTGCAGTCTCCATGTGGTATCTCCAGAGCATAAATACAAGGATACAAGGATACAAGGATAAAAGAAAGTTTATTGGTCATTATATAACAGGTTGTATAATGAAATTAAAATAGCTCGGCTCTGATGTGTAGTTGCATTTTTAAAGATGATCCTCATCAACTCTGCATTGCACAGGTACACTTGAAACCTCTAACAATCTTCTCTGATTCCGCTGCCCTGTAATAATATCCCTCTGATATGAAAGCAAAAATGTTGCACCATGAGTTATTACATTTCTGTTAATTCTCATTACTGACAGGCTGGGGGGGGGGGGGGGGGGGGGGGGGGGTTTGATTT
>JAPZDZ010000011.1:3471154-3485910 GCA_029783805.1 Acanthurus tennentii
TGCTCACGTGACAACCATGGCGACAGCTCGTCTGTGTTACGGCATGTCGCACAAAGTGAAGTTGAGGATATATGAGATGGTTTGGGCGTATGGATCGAATCGGACGGGTTCTAATAAAAAAATCTGATACCCAATCCAGTCATTTTGGCCTGGATCGGACTCGATACCGATCCTGTGGATCAGATCAGACCATCCCTAGTTGTTATAGCCAGGAGTTAGCAGCATATTGTCTCTGGTTCAGTTTACGTTAGTTTGAAATGCTGCTTTTTTGGTTTGAGTGCAACGCTTTACGAATTTTGACTGCCACTTGAAGATATAAGTTTTCAGGAAACAATACTGTGATGATGCTGCCAAGTTTTGTTTGTAGTAAACACATACATTGCTTTTGACAAAATTTTTCCAGAAACTTTGGATTTGTGTGTAAAACAGAGGTCTGGCAGTCAGGACTGTGGGCACACCATATCACTCAAAATATCAGTTCCTACATAATGATGCTTTCAGGCTAGCAAACTCCTAATCTAATGCCTCTCCCTATCTGTGTTGTGTTACATGTGAGTGTCTTATATTGCTATGAATGTCCTTTAATGACATGGATCAATTGACTCAGGATTTTTTTGAAAGCTGGATGTATTGCAATGTGTTATTCATTGATCAGTCAAGACTATGTCATGGATCTTCTTGGTAGTTACCTGTGTGGTGACAAGAACTGGTCTTCCAAGACACAGGTCATTTTACAGGCACTCTGTGTCTTGGATGACTTCACCATCCCAATTCTCACTGTGATGTAAGTAGATAAACCCTCTCCTAGTGTTCCACCATGTCCTCATGGTCCCCTAGTAGGTAGCAGATTACTAAACAAAGGTCAACATTGTTCAATTTCTCATACGGAGCCGACTTTAAAGCCGAAAGAAATCCCACAAAGTCATTATTTTTAAACTTCATAATTACTCACAGAGTTGAACCACACCTGCAGATTTATCAATTAATCTTTGTACTGCCTCTAAAATTGTAAAAGAGTCTACTTTTGATATTAAATCTACAACATGTGATGTGTACTGCTATAGGTCTCTTGTTCAAAACAATTAACAACAAAGATGTTATTTGAAAATGAACAATGACTAAATGAAACACTACTTTGAATAAAATTATGTATTCTCTAGTATAAACGTGAAACACATTTGAGACACTGTGAGTAAATTTTTTTTAACATTTTAACATGGAAATGCAGCATACAAACATTTCGATGTTGTTTATGGCTCAAAAAATAATCTAAATTTGCAGCATTGAACTGCAGTTTTTAAAAAATGTACATTACTGTGAGAGATTTGACTTTAAATTGCTTTACGGTTTAGGCTAAAAAAATGTCCGGAAAATAAAATCAGGCCAGCTGACAGTCTTGGCTGGGCCGCCCGATCTCTCCTTTTCCCTTGCTCTTCCTCTTGCTCTCCTCTTCCTCTGCTCTTCCTCTCTCCTGCCATCACACGTACCGCGTTCACTCTGTCAGAGTCGGTCATTTTTGTTGGCCATAATCTAAATCAGGCCCCCTCCCGCTCCACGGTGACTCTCTCTCTCTCCCTCTTCTCTCTCACCGGTAGCCTGGCTCTGACCCTCCGCTCCGGGGCAACGAGCCCCTCCGTATCTCTGTCTCCTGACTGCAGCTGGATCTCTCTCCTCTCTGTCTCATCCTCTCTGACAGAGCTACCAAACTCAACTGTTTCTGTCAAAGATAACGTGTTGTGTTCGGCTTTTATACTTAATGGATGTTGACATTAGAGCTGGCCGGTTATGTAACAAGGCTGGTAAACCTTAGCTGCGCTGTTTCTTACCTCGATCTATGTTGACTTTACTAGCCCCAGCTTCACGGTCACCAACTTTTAAAAAAATATTTATTGAGTAAATCTCTAAGACCTCTGTTTTCTTCTTCTCTTCTTCTCTTTTCTTTTCTGAGCACCGGACTTGTGCTGACCGGACATTTTGAGAGAACTGAACTTCAAATCGAATGACAACATCAAAGTTTAATCAGAGGCCAAACCATTTTTGTGTTGGGGGTGGGGGGTTCTTGAACACTATTTCAAGGACAATTAGGAAGAAAACAAATAAAAAGCTTTTATATTTTCCACAAATGGGCCTATTTTCAAAAATTTTGAATAATTATTCCATAATTTAATGAGAGCCCAGTTCTGGACCCCCCCCCCCCGGGGCCCGGGACAACAGACCCGTTTGTCCCCCCCCCCGTCGGCGGGCGTGAATAAAATAACAATAAATATGCCCTTTCAGGTGTAAATCACTTTAGTTACATAACAACAAGTGTGTTAATTGGTTTCTGTTTTACTGACTAAGTTAAAGCAATGGTGAAACCAGCCACAGTTTGGATCTTTTTATGCCTGAATTTTGCATCTGTCATAAACAAAGTCTGGATGAGCCACATTGTTGAGGCAGGAAACAAATATATTGTGAAACACACAAGACTACGGTTTTATATGGCTGGGGTTGCCTTTCCACTGTGTAAAACAGCCAACTGTTGGAGCTCTGCAGCACAAACACAGAGCTCTCAAAGACTAATACAGTTAATCTAATGGAGATCTCTTAAATGAAAACAGTCGCCCCTCTGATATGGGTTCCAAAACTGAGTCGGACGAGGACCAAACCTGGCAACCATTTGGAATGTTGTTGCTGTTTTTATTGCAGACAATGTTTTTGTGCTCTAAATAAAAAAAAATAAAATCACCAGAGAGGAACAAAAAGCAAAAAACAAGCATGTTTATGAATAACAGTAAAATAAAATTTTTCTTTCAGATTTTTATGACTTCTTCTGATTTTTTTACTGCAGGCCACAGATTCACACATCATACACACACACACTTACTTGCACACCTGTCTTTATGGGGACCATTTATTGACATAATACATTCCCTAGCTGCTTATCCTTACTTAACCCATCACATTTGAATGCCTAAACCTAACCCTAACCTTAATCTAAGTCTCAGCTAAACCCAAGAGGCAAGGCTTTACCCACAAGCAGCCATTTAAAGTTGTGGGGTCCAGTATTTTGGTCACCACGAAGCTGACAGACCCCACAAGTATAGTGGGCTTCTGTTTGTTTGTTTTTTCTTTTTTGCACAGATCCTATAAATACAGTAAAACAAAACACCCATACACATTACACACCCCCCCACACACAATATTCCTCAGTGTGTCGGCAGGAGAAAGCTTTGATATGAGCGGCTGTGTAATTGTACGTTAGTGACTGTGAGGCCCCAGAGCTCATCAAACTGTCAGAGTTTAACATGCCTGTGCGATCAGAGGGATGACGCACTGCATTACTGTAATCAGACAGTCAGTGTGTGTGATAACTCTGTGACTAACAGTGTTGACAGATACACTGTGTATGTCTTTTTAGTGTCTGTGTGTGATAAAAAATCAGCTTTTAATGTACTAAATGACTGTTTATGTCTAAATCTATCCTGGTGTTTGAATGCGTTTGCGTGTATATTCCTGGCACGTGTCTTGAATCATCTTTAAGTGTGTCTATTATGAATGACTGCTGATTTAGTTTTATCAGAAATGTAACTTAAGGAGGAAGTGTTGTGGTTTTTATCCATCTTTTGTTTAACTGCAAAACTAAATGCTGTTCTGTAATTTTTTGTTGTTTAATGTTTGTCTTGAGGTAGTTTGCTAATGCTTTTAATGACCAGCTGCATTTAAGCACGTTGTAATTTTGCAAATTTCTAAAATCCTTTTTCAAATTTGTGGTGTCATTGTGGATGCAGCTCAAATGGATCAAGCTTGATAGGCTGCCTATGTAGTGACTTTTTGCTCATATAATTAAAAACAAATTAATAGTATATTTCAGTCATGCATGAAACCGTCAGATGAGTGAATGATGGGAAAAAATGATATTTGACAGTTTGCTCCATGTTGTTAACCTGATGGTCTCTTGCTGTTTGCTGGTGAGAGGTGTGTCATGTGCAGCTGGTTTACCTGAGTTTTCTCCCAAAACAGCTGCCAGTTGACACTATGGGAGCAGTGAGAGTAAACTTAAGAGAGGTGTGCATCAGTCAGCTGCCAGACTCAATTAGCTGGCTGTAAAGCCGGCTACATTTTTTCAGTATGAATGTTATAAAGCTCGTTTTGTCTAGTTAAATCAAGACATCTGTATTTCCAACTTTAAGGAGTTTATAGAACTTATCAAAACCAACGCTGTTAACTTGCATTTTTGTGTAATGCAATTACCTTTATTCTAGTATGATCAGTGATAAGAAATAGAGCAGAAATCCTGAAAATAAAAAAGTAGATAGTTAGTCATGCAACACAAGTGTCTAAATGTCAGCTTGGTAAGCTACAAGCAATGGTCTTGCTCTCCCGAAGTAACTTTGTAAAAACTCCTTGCAGGCACTGGCTCAACACAATCTAAAACACCCTGCAAGATGATGAGTATTGTGAAGGTTTTTTTCAATTTTTTGTTTAAAGCCAGGTATCTGTCTTCCCCATGCATTATGTGCATTCCTGTAAAAAAGGGGCCTTGTGGTGCATCATTTGATTCTTCTGCACAAAATGGACTAGTTAGGTGCATAATCAAGAAACATGAGAAATCAAAAATAAAAAAATTACAGCAAAAACCGAAACTGTGTCTGCACATAAGAGAAGGGAGGAATTCTGACAGCAATTAATTGTACTACTCAATGCACTCTCAATGCCTCCAATTTGTTTGTTACCCTACAAATGTGCATTCACAAGCTCTCAAAATATTTGAAGTTGATGCAGCATATTTAAACATTATCACTTATTTTTTTCTCAAATTAAAGTTAAATGACATTTTTATTCAATTTTGCCTGTGACAACTTTTTTAGTCTGTGCTCTGCTAGCTAAACACTTGGCAGCAAATCCATTATTAGCGTAAAAACATTAGCCACACGACTGCCGATATTTTCTGTGTCGTTAAGCATGTGTGATTTAATGCTGTGTAAAATTTTTCAGAGTTAATTTACAGCAAAGAGAGAAAAAAGATTAGTTCTGTAGTGTTATCTGACTGCATGTAGATTTCTGTGTCAGGCCACCTTCACCTTCATGAAACTGTAATTAGAGCAGTACAAGCATCGATGCATACATTCGATGCTTGTACTGCTCTAATTACAGTTTTATTTTCATTCGGTGACATTATAAATGTACAGCTCAATAAGATTTTGTAAATACAGTTGACCCTTTGCTGAGGATTAATGCAGCTCATAGATAAATTGCCAGGAGGGGGAAGAGGCAACACCTTTTTATAGCCAATTTTAATCTGGAACTGTAAACACAACCTCCACTAGATAAGATGTGCAGCATAAATTTTCATGGTGATCTCATCAGGTAAAAAGAGAGCCACTCTTTTGACACATGAAAATGCTAATTCTAGGCTCAGCATAGCCAGCTAACCCATTAACGTTATTTTGAATTACACCCCTCTGGTTAAGAACTTAATAATAAAATTTTGTTAGCAATGTAACTGAAGGAGGAAGTATTATCTTCAGTGGTGTTTGGACTCTGAGTCCTTTTGCAGCAAAACTTACCACAACTTCAGTTTTGTGTGATTATTCAGACACACTGGATATCTCAGCAGAAAAGTACCAAGCAATATGTTTCTGAGAAGTCGGAGTTGGAGATCAAGTTGGCATATTTATGCTTGTTTATGTGTCTGCTTCTTCACCATAAATCTTCAAATGTATAGGCGTGTTTACGGGTGTCTAGTTTTGTGTGTGAGCACACTTAGATGTAAACATCTCTGCCTGTGAGTGTTTGTGTGCTTGATGTAAATTTACCAGACCCAGTTAGTGTATCAGACATCGACTCACACAGACTCAGACACTTAACAAGCCAATCAAGTTTAATGATGCTGCAGTCTCAAAGATGCTGCAAGTGTAAAATCTAAATTACATGAGAATTCAGAGAATGCGTGTCTGTCTGGATACAGCCCATCTGACACCCCCCCCCAGTTTTCAAAAATATTTAATACCTCAGTTTTATTTTGAATTTAAGTCCGCAGGATCTAAATCAAAACATTTTTTGAGTAAAAGAAACTAAATGGAAGGCTAAAATGAGAACTCAGTTGATGGAAAGACTTATGGAGTATACATTTGCATCTGGCTTCAAACATTAAAATGATTTTTATAATATGTAATGCAACATTTCTTTTTTATATGTTTATTTTATTTTTAGCTAATTAAAAGCACAAACCAGTAGTTGGTATGTGGGGATAAAAATAGAACAAATATATATCTAAAAAAATTATAAAAAGCAGCAAGCCAGTCACAGAATGTTAGCAATTCAATGCAGAATTTTTAACTCAAAGTTACCTCTCCTGACCTCTACTTTGTCACAAAACTCTTCTGATGGAGAGAATTGACTCATACTTCATTCAGTAAGTCTAAAATGTAACACTATCACTCTGACACCACTCCTTCCCTACAAGTTGGACATCGATATATATTATGAACAAAGTCAGGGATTTCAAACTGGATGAGTTCAGCATTATTTGATCTCCAATGTGCCACACCAGTAAAGCAATTGTAAAATGGCTTACAAATGACAACCTATCCAGCTTTTAATGGATGGTTTATTGATGCTGGCAAAATCCTGTTGCTTGCATGATTTCAAAATGCATCTCTTCTCAAACTTGTTTCATTAGCAAGAGAACTTTCTCACTGGTTCAGGCTCTTTCACAGGCAGATTCTAACAGGCCCTCTGATATGTTTGGTCAAAATCCTCAAGTTCCAGATCGAACCCTTTGATTAGCTGATTTCATTCACAGGTCAACAGCTGGCTTTAAGTCACACTTCTCTTTTGCTTTCCTTAAATGATGAATGAGCATTTGGTCTCAGATGGAATGATAGGTGACAGATGGGATCTGTACTTGTTTTTTTATGATGTTGAGATGTAAAAATCCCCTCTTACATGCTTCATTGCTCAAGGCTGTTAAAGAGACAATTTAACCGCCCTGTTGATGTTGCAGTGAAAATGTTAGTTGCTTTTTTTTACTGTTGAAACCAAGTCATACATGAAGGAAAATGCCAAGCATTCATCTGCTTGCTTTAAGAACATCTTTTCTCTTATAGTGGAGTTGTCTGTCAATTTGCAAGGGTGGCTTAAGATTTGTGAAAAATGGTGTTGCCTAAACAATGGAAGTCTTGTTTTTCTTGATGTCAGTTTGAAAGATCAAAACAGTCACATAATCATATTCAAAAATAGATTTGAAAGAGTTATATCTGCTCTCAAACTCTGTGATTAAACTCCTGAGTAAATCTGCCCTGTCCCTGCCCTCTTTGGCATTGTAAAGGGTGTGTGTCCTGCCCTGACCAGCAACAAAAGTGTGCACTGCTCAGTGGCTACTATTTACATATTCCAATTATAAGAAATTCTTCTAAAATTTAATGTCAAAATGATTCCAAAAACAGTAAAAACGCTATATGTAAATATGTTGTAGGTCACTGTTATCACCAGTAGCTACTTTGAATGACTGGTGATAATTTGGATATTTTTAATGAGGTGGCGCCCATGCAGATCTTGTGTTTAAAGAAAAAGAAAGTTCTTGATTATAAAATGTATGAGTTTCTGATCTTTTGACCCAACTCGTTTGGCATTGCACTGTTTGTATATCAGACTGCAGTGGCCTGTCAACACAGTTCAAGTCTCATTGTAAAACTTTGACAGGACCTGTCAGGAGGGTCAGGGAAGCTGCAGGAGCCCCAACACATTCACTGACCCAATATGCCCATGTTGTATATTAATATTTCATAATATGCACAGCCCATCAAACTCCCAGTTGTTGTACTTTTGACAAAATACAGTTATATTGTAAGTACCAACTTTACCAACAGCCCTGTCTGTGCATAGAGACAACCAACAGGGAGGTCTGGAGTCACAGATTTGATCTTAACAATGTCCTGCTTGGTTTCTCATGATGTCCTAACCCATTAAAGAGCATCTCCCAAAATTCAGTGGGGTGCACTCAACTCTCCACTGATAGTTTTCGGAGTGCTCTGCTCATTATGAACCATTTGATGTCACATATTTCAAACTTAGTTGCAATTTTGTGTTTTCATCTGTTTGCAACTATTACTTTAACAAAGCTTTTAAAAACTATAAGCAGTTTACTACAGTGTCTGTACAGTTTGTAGTATGGTAATTTCGTGTTGTACCTAACATGATGGAACACATTAGTTTAAACTCTTCCAAACATTATTTAGCATTATTGTGAATTATTTAGGTCACAGTAGAAATGAATTGGAGGGGAAAAAAAATGTAAAAAATTAATTAATTAAAATTAATATGTAACTGTCCTGTTATCGTGTCCACTTGGCCTCATCAAATGTATATAAACATTAAAATTATTTAATCGGAAACATAATATAGATTGTTATACTCACACACACATAAAAAAACAAAAAACAGCAGCATGTCTCTCTTTGTTCGACAGTTTAAGACAAATCAGTCTGGTCTCCCAGACAAATTCTCAATTATCCAAAGAGACCTCAGTCAGATGAGTTTCTTCTGTCTGTGAGGAAGCTGAATCACTGTCATCCCACCCGCCTCTATACACTGCTCTTTTTTTCCAAGAACTTGTCACTACATGTCCTTAAATTAACTTCACACACACATACTTCATGAGTATGTGTGTGTGTGAGTGTGTGTGTCTTAAAGAGAGTCAAAAAAGTACATTCACATGCCACTGTCTGGGCTGTAAACGTCTGCACGTCTTTATCCATGTATTTGTCTTTGCATTGTGTGTGTGTGTGCGCCTGTGTGTGCGCACGTGTACATATGTGTGTGTGTGAGTGTGCATTTGCCCCCACACCGCCAGAGCATAAACCACAGGAAGAGTGGGAGAGAGAGGAGAGGTGGACCACAGAGCGGTTAACCTCATGACATCACAAGCTCCGAGCTGATTGGCTGCTGCCGGAGGCTGGAGGGTTTATAAGCCAACCAGGAGCCTCAGTTTCAGCAGCAGCATCACCGAGCAGTGAACAACATCCAGGGAAACCCAGGAGATAAACTAAAGACAAACCACGTCTGTCTGTTCCTGCTCCACAATCCGCAGCCGGCTGAACTCCTGAAGCTTTCTGCAACTACAAACAAGGTCAGAGAAAATAATATAACAACTGAACTTCACATTTGCTGTATTTTCTGCTTGGTTATCATTTTTTCTGCATCACTGTTGGAAAGATGAGAGGTGGGAGGGTGGGTTAACGTTTGTAAAAGCTGCTGAAAATATGCTTTATGTAATTTAAAACATAGGATTCAGTGTTTACAAACATGTACTTTGAAAATGTCTACAGTTCTTTTTTACATTTTAAATCCACTATATGGCCAAAAGTATGTGGAAACCTTTTTCTTCATCCTTTTGTGTACTTTGACTCTTTGTCCATCACTGTAGACTCAGCCTCTCACTTCCAGTGAAGAGAAATATGGCTGTTACAGCATTTTTGGAAAAAAGCACTTTATACACTCAGCCTTGTTAATACACTTTAAAGAATCTGGCTGGCATTTACCTGAACGTGAACACAGACTGTGAGTCAGCCTGTATCATCCAACATTACTGTTGGGCCTCATCTCCTGTGTCGAAAAAGGAAGCAAATCCCTGCAGCCAAGTTCCAAAATCTTGTGGACAATCTGAAACCAGAAAAGTAAAAGCTGTTACAGCATTAGATTAATGCTCATGGATATGGCTGTGCCACTTTACATATTCAAGTGGTACATAAGGTGAACGTGTTGGTTGCCTACACATGTACTGCATGCGGTCTACATTCTTTATATATTTCTTCTTCCAAAACCAATAATGTAGGTAATTAGAAAACAAATATTACAAATGTGAAAACACTGAAATTAACAGTAAGTGTTGAGCAAACTCACATTAAACCCACAGAAGGGTTTGGTTATCTGCAGTAAAAGCTCTGCATTTTATTGAAGCTAATTACAAGTTCTTTTTTAAGACTTTATGGTGCTGGGAGTCCGTCTGTGATTGGTCAGAGTAAAAGCTGGGGCGGCTGTGTTTGATTGGCTGATTAGTGTCTCGGTAAAACCAGGGCAGAAAAGGGAAGCTGTGGGCAGCAGGAGACAAACTTCTGGATTATGTGTCTCAAGAGCAGGAGCAGCCCAGACTAAACACACAACCATAGACACACCGACAAGACACACATACTGATTAACTTCCAGCTCAGTCAACAGTGCTTTTTAATTGATTGGCCAAAGAGAGATTTTAGGAGGTTCAGTTTCTATTTGCAGATTCCTTTCATTTTTTCAAAAAAAAAAATAAACAAAGTCCAGCAGAGCTTCAGATTTATAATAAGATCTGAATCAAAACCTGATTCAGTTAAAATATGACTTCCAGTACTTCTCTCTCCCTCTATGGGAGTAAATAAACACATTAGCACTCAGCACATTTGAGTGCTGTTGAATCCCAAGTACAGTCTGAATTCTCATAGCAAAAACTCAAACTGTGCACACAGATCAATGTGTTCTCTTTTAGTTAAGGCGGGACATTCTCATATAATCCTATAAGTCCCATAGTCTACTTTCAAAATAGCTAACAGTTAAACAGAAGGGTTATGTTTCCATTTCAGTTTTTTTTTCAATAGTTTAGGATGCATGGAGAGGGAAGATTATAATGGTCCTATGTTTCCAGGCTCTTATGTTTTCAGGGTTAGGATGTGACCCAGACACAACTGGAGGTCAGTGGGTGTAAACACTATATTCAACTCAGGAACATTGGGACTCACAATTTTAACCCTGGGAACAAAGTTACACTCTCTTAGCAACCTCATGATGGAAACACACTTTAGGAGGTCAACGCTCATGGCCACGAAAATCCATCCCATTACTCCTGGTAATATAGTAACACAGTATTTCTGTTTAAAATACTTTTTTGAGCCCACTTTTAGGACTTGAACCACACTCTAGCAGAATTTTCCACACACATTGCACTTTACGATAAACATTCACAACAACCTCGAGCTGCATAGACACCCTCTGATGACTAGATTTACTTGCAAAAATGTATTTCCGCTCACTCCTCGCCATAACCTCACTTAACCTTAACCTGAAAAAACGGATAAAAATGCAGCTCATTTTGCTTTTCTTTGAGGATCCTCTTTCACATATAACATTTCCCAGCCCTCATCTTAGAATTATTGTAAACTTAATTCTAGCCTTTAGTCTTAAACCAAATTTGTATACTTAAACAGCCCTTGAAAGACTGGAGGATGCAACAAATATCTAAAGTTTCCACTCAAGGTTGAAAAGAGAGACTAGTTCTTACAAAGACAGATGCACAAAAATACACATGCGCTTACAGTTATATGGGCGTCTGTCATGTTTCTGCTGCACTGTGGCTTTCCAGTTATAACCTGGTGAATTACACAGTATAGGAAGAGTCCATCATTAGAGACAGAAGCAGACTCTCAAGCTGCTCCTCCCACAGTGTACATGAAGAGAAGAGCTTGTTATAGTAAGAGAGGGGAAAAGAAAAAAAGATGTTTTTCAAGCATCTGTTTCCAAGGTTTAAAACGTGCAGAAAAATGGAAACATAGTATACAGACATTTTGCCAATGTTGCTGCCTCCAAAGGCAAATCAGCATATCTCATAATCCCATGCTACTTTACAAAATAATCAAACCTTGTCTACTGTTTTTATTGCCAAATGTAAATATCTATTGCAGCAAAAATGAATATTCTTGGTGTTAAAGTGCCATTTTCTTCATGTTGGCTCAGCCCTTTGCTTTATTTTGGAATAGTTTAAAATACTGTCACTTATTTGTTGAAAGGTCATGCAACAAGGCACCAAAATCATGTGGAGTTTAGACTTCAACAATTTGAATTTTTTTTATATCTATTCTAAATTATACTCTACCTAATACTTCTCTTATGTTTCTGTTTCTCTTATGTTTACTTCTTCAGAATCTACTAGAAACTTCTTGTGCGATCATTTAACAAACCACAAACTAAAGCTGTGATGGAGAAAATGTGTTACTGTACTGAATCAGTTTTATTTTCTTTTTTTTTCTCTCATCATTTAGAACCAAACTGTGACAAAATGAAAGTGGCCATTGTTTTTGTTCTGCTCTTCGCCACAGTTCTCTGCCGGCCGGTGAGTCATTTTATTCTGTTTTATCAAAAACTTCAAAATAATTTTGCTGAACTAAGAACAGTAGCTCTGTCACTGAAATAAATTCCATTCTGGCATTGATTTAATCTGTTTCAGAATTCATTTTAGTGCACTTGATGACTTATTTTTAATGTAATATGTATAATTTTTTGCTCTTTAGGTGAGAAAAGTTTCCGTCAGCAGTTCAGAGAGTTCGGAGGAAGTGGTGAGTATGGTGGAACAGAGAGAGAAAACAGAGACAGAGAGAGAGAAGCTTCCAAACTGACTGATATCTTGTTGACAGGGGAAACAGCCAGCTCCAGCCCTCAGCAAACAGGCGGTGACCAGTGAAGCAGCTTCACAGGTACCTTATACATTATTGTGTTTGGTTTAACCCATTTTCCTCATTACCTCACTACCAACAGTGCATATTCAGGTTGAGTGTGCTTATCACAAGGGGTTCTATACTTCCAAAAAGTGTTTTACAAAGAAAAATAAACCAAAATACAAAAACAAAAACAAAAAACTTCTTGACAGGCAGCTTTTGTATCAGTCTGGATACTGACTGATACAAATATTATATTGTATCATATATTGTACACTATATTGTATCAGTTATTATCAGCCATAATGACGGACATGCATGTCCTGTCTGTTACTCACCATCATGTGGACTCTCATATCACCTTATGGTTCAATCTCAGAGACCACAGAGCTGTCTTTGGGGAGAAGCTAATGTCAAATGATGCTGCAAAAGCAAAGAGTCTGCACTAAAAAGTTGTCTTTAACTGGCCTTTGCTTTGGACACATATAAAAATTCAAAATAAATATAAAGATTCCAAAATTAACAGTAAAAAAGCAAAAAAGGGATTAATCAAATTCATTTTTTCTGATGTTGCAGAACATTGTAGCAGCAGCTGCTGCCAGCTCAGATGAGAGTGCAGATTCAGATGAAGACGAGGTGAGAGATCAGTTGAAATAGTAATTAAAATCAAAACAATCATATCATAACTCAACAAATCAAGTGAAACAAACAGATATTTTGTATGTATTTTGTCTGCAGACTTCACTTCTGCTGAAGTTTATATCTCTCTGCTTTATTGATTTTTTTGCCACAGGCAGCCACATCTGACAGCACAGCTTCATCTTCAGACACAGCCTCTGTTGACAGCAAAGATGATGATGATGATGATGATGATTCAGAGGTGAGTCTGAGTAAAAACACAACACTGACACATCTGGCTACATGTACATTGGTGTTTTCTTTCAAAATTTAGAATTGACCTCAGTTATTAAATCTCTAAATTTAAAAGTCTCAGGGGCGACATAGTTAACTTTTTAGCACTGTAAGAGGGTTAATTAAATTTGTGACAATTAATGTCTTATTGCAGGATGGTTATTTCACTACTGATCCTTGTTCATTGCTTTAGATTTAAATGCCTGTATGATGCGTCTATTGGCCTGAATCCAGAAATGCATCACACACACTGTGTTGTTGCATCCTTGTGTTGACACATATGTCAGATGTAATTGATTTCTGATCTATCATAGTTGTCATTTGTATTAAGTATTGCCAGAAAAAGAAAAAGGACAAAAACAGCTGAGGATTGATACATCTCAATTCAATTAGATACAACACTTAACCATTATCAAATACAACGTTAAAAGTGAACAATAAAGAATTGTCAACTATCAATATTTATGGATGCTCTAAACACCCCATCACATGTTCACTCACCTCCCACCTCCCACCTCTCACCTTTGTGTCTCCAGGAAACTGATGAGGATGAATCTAGCGACAGCTCAGAGTCAGGCGAGTCCTCCTCCCCAACTCCCGCCACAGCCACTGACACCCCTGTGATTGTCACAGAGGGCCCCACTACTGACGCCTCCCCGGAGCCCATCGAGCCCACCATCGTCACCGACACTGACACAGCCCGTGGAGACAACTTTGGAAGCTACCCCAGTGAATATAAGTCCATCTATGTGGAGGACAAATCCTACCACAAGGTGCCCTCTCCCTACAAGTCCTACGAGTTTGTCGGCACAGGAAAGAAGATGGCCTATGACATGACATATGGCAACGAGGTGGAGAAGTCACTGCAGGTGTACAAGGTACAGGTCAGTTTGTTCTTCCAGAGAATATTAGTCCATCAGCTGAAACACAATTTGACATAAGTTGCTGTAGAATGAGTTGCTTCTCACAAAAACCACCGTCAAACTTTCAATTAATGCAAATATGATACCTAATACCTTACAATGTCCATTACTTACATGTTAGTGCATGCTAGGTGATACCAAACCATAACTGTTGCGTAATATTTAACTAAACTACCAAAACATTATAGCAAAGAATGAATTCTCCTGTTGCACTTGCTCTAACTCTCTCTTCCTTTCATAACTTCACTGCCACCTCAAATTCTTTCAATGCTTTCAATTCAGATGCAAATTAATTTTATTTTAAGAAATTTAAAGTCAGTTGTGACTACTCTAAAAAGGGTCAACATTTAAAGAAATCTAGTCAGCTTTAAATATCTAATCTGTAGTTTCCCCTTTTTCATTTTTTGACCTTTTCTCTGACTATATATATATATATATATATATATATATATATATATGTGTGTGTGTGTGTGTTTTTGTC
>JAPZDZ010000011.1:3486010-3502009 GCA_029783805.1 Acanthurus tennentii
TTCTCTGTCTATATATATATATATATATATATATATATATATATATATATATATGTGTGTGTGTGTGTGTATTATATATATATATATATATATAAAACTTAAATATATCAACATGATGCCACAATAAAATTCCTCTGTAGGTGCAGCTTTGTTCTGTGAAAGAATAAAAAAAAGAAAAACCAAACAAATAAACCTTCCCATCCTCCTTCTTCCTTTCCATCAGGCTCTTCAGGTTCACTCTGATGTCCTGGAGGAGGACACCAGCACCCCTGAGGTGGAGAGCCAGGGCCTGGACACTTCTTATGGCACCTCTCAGGATGAGGACATCAGCCCTCGTCAGGCTTCCGTCCCAGAGGAGGAGAGCATAAGCACCAGCGATGCCACCACCAGCGAGAGCACCAGCGCCCCAGAGGAAGAGGAGGAGAGCGAAAGCAACGCCAGTGAGAGCGACAGCCAGGATTCAGAGGACGAGGACAGCCAGAGCAGCGAGGAGGCCACAGCCACGCCCGGAGCTGCTGACAGTGATTCAGATGAGAGCGACAGCACTGAGAGTGACTCAGATGAGGAGGGGGCGGGACCTGACACCACTACTGACATGCCAGTGGTAATCACTGCTAAATAAGCCTTGAATATCCAGGAAAAGAAGTGGATGGAGGTGTCAGTTAGATTTACATAAAGAGCGCACACTGCATCCAGGTGCAAAACGCCCCCTTCAGAGCCACTTTCCATTGCAGGGCCAAACAGGGACAGCCAAGGCTTAAATATTATTGATTTTATTGAGCTCAGAATATTACTGTAATTATTTGTGCATCTTTTTGGAGGCAAAAATGCTTCTCAAACTCCTGCATCCTGTGGTCTAATCGCCATCGTAAGTCCTATGTTTGACCCTGCAGGGGTAAAGTGGCAGATTTAACTGGTGACTGCGACATGCAACAGGTTTACTGACTTCATGACCGTTACCCCCTGTCCTCTCTCCTCTGTTACTGCAGGGTAAAAAGGTCAAACTGGAAAAAAGAACAGAGAAAATAACACAGTTGAGTCCTAATATCTACACTAGCACAACACCACATTTAATCAGTAATTAGCTGCAATATGCAAACATACATGTTTTTTGTGCTTATAAAACAGGAGCAAATGTGGAGTTATTTAAATACTTGTAATCATTTCAAGCATTATAGATTTTAAACTTGACATTAAGCCATGTATTTGCTACCTGTATGGCATAGCTTTTTTGCCTGCTAGGACCAAATCTGCTGGTGTAGGTAAAAGGATATAAACCAAGAGAACCATCCAGTACAGGGTCAAATCAGGAATACGAGATGCAGTGCACATGCATTCATACATGCAACAGAGTCTTATTCATTTGCACAGTTCCTACCTACACTACATGTTGTTTGTCCCATGTTGTTTACTGTAATGTATCATAATGTACCATTTCTAAAAATATTAATAAAGATCTTTTTCATAAAAGAAGATACTGGTTGTTTGCATTTGTTTTAGCTGTAAAGGAAAGAAGAGCAAGACAGATGGTGAGAGACAGGATAGATAGATAGATAGATAGATAGACAGACAGACAGACAGACAGACAGACAGACAGACAGGAATATCTAAATTGGCTAAGTTTTTAAAAGGTCCTAACACTGTATACAGAACTGTTGAAAAAGAACTTAGCTAACGGACTAAATTTGAGATGAGATGAGAAAGCCATTAAAATCTTGGAAAACAGGTGAAAATACCTTCCAGCATCTGTAAAGCTCACATACATACAGATGGTGTTTGGGGGACATTGGTGGTATTGACCTGTCTGCAGCGCCTTTCTGCTTCACTCTTACACTGAACACAAATTAGCCCACTGAAAATTTGGATGTGTAGCAAATCAATCAAGAAGTTTAAATCTAACTATGTCCAAATTTATATAAATGAGATCATCAAGAGTACCTGCCATTCTTGTTTCTTTAGCAGCATAGAGATTTACCCACTGTCCTGCATGTTTGTCCAAATCGCTGCTCTAAAGACCACTCATTGCCCAGTAATCAGTTCATTATGCCCTCTACTGATTTCTATGGGTGCTGTAAGCCTCACAAGGGCCAAAAAGGGAGGTACCTTTGTAAACTTCCTCATAAATCCATCCTTTATGGTAAAATGAGTAGCTTATGAATAAGGACACACATTAGTCGATACTGTTTTGCCAGATAAAATATGTAGGACTGCTTTTTCCATGTTTACAGTTGGCAATAAAAGTAGATATACCATAAGTAAGTTTAAAGGGATTCACTGTTTTCATTATTAATAGGTTACGTTACTTAAAAAATATTCAATTTAAATTACCCCTCCATGTCTCTGGTCTATAAAGGATTTAAATTAACTGATGGAATGGTTGCATTTATTCTGGAAATCTCCACATATTCATCTGTGGTTGTGGTTCAAACTGTGGCTCAGATACTTTGTTTGTGTGGATTAATTTTGGTTATTCACATGGTGAAACAGCGCATGGTTATGAATGTTGTGGTCAAATGATTGATTTACTGATTCCGTTTGAGTATGTGTTGGTATTACTTTAATCCTAATGTCCCTTTTGATGCTTAGAGTGCTAAAACTGTTTGTGGTGGAGAAAGTGTTTAGATCCTGTACTTGAATCGATGACAAGTAAAAGTTCTGTATTAAAAACAGTAACTCAGGTAAAAGTACAGAAGTTGGAGCTAAATATACTTTAAGTATCACAAGCATAGGACCACAGTGCAGAAAAATGGCCTGATAAATCATTTTCTGATGCAAAATAGCAGCCCATCCCTGAATTGTTTTTATCAGTGTGTTAATGTTTCAGTTGTATTTAATTGTAGATGGTAAAATTGAATTGACAATTCATCTGCTTTATATACTTCTGTGTAGTTTATTCTACAAAATGGTTTCCTATATTAAAAACTCGCCTCCTGTTTTGTTTTAAAATTTCAATTTGTAAAGCTACATATAGAGCCCTGTGATGAACTGGCAACTCGTCCAGGGTGCTCCCTGCTGCTCACCAGACATCGGTTGGGATCAGTTCAAGCCAGGTTTTCAATTGTGTTTTAATTCAAATGATTAATTAATAATTAATTAAATTGGAATTTAGAAAAATGTTTACCTAATTTGCATAATTCTGAGCTCAGGGTTCTTGAACACAACATCATTGGACATATGATGTCAAGATTCTAGAACTCAAGATCACAGATCCTTTTTCTTATAAAGCAGAGTTTCACTGGATTCAGTACACTCTTGAAGATAGCGCTCAACATAGAAGACAACCAGATATACCTTTTTCTACATGTGAAACTGAACAGTAATATGTCTGAAGTACAAAATATGTGTTCTACCATGAAACAAGGAAGCGACGAAATAATACAAGCAGTAAGAACTTTGAATTTGAACTGTTATATTCCAGTAGTGAACCTCATTATTTCCCCATATCTGTGTAAAGAATCAACAGAAACACGTTAGTACATTTTGACAAAGAAGTTGAATTTTCAAACAAACTTAGAATCAATCTGAATTAATATGTGTGAGAGATTTCTAACTGTGTTCCAGTAATATCTGTTTGTAGAGACAATGAGTAGTGCTGTAAGTTATGCTAGTATTGCCCACAACTTTGAAGCTTGAAGATGAACCTTCATGAAAAACCTTACTTTTTTCTTGGTTTGTGTGTTATATTTCATATGACACAAGTAAGATCTTTAACCTTTGATATGAACCTAAAAGCTTTTTGTCCCTAGAAAAATACAAAACTGTGAATTCAAGTTGCTTCTGGGGACATGTATTTTCACATAGAGGGGAAACATCATAAATATATAGAGAACCTTCGCTGTATGTCCAACTGAAGCAGAACATGTCGATGGAATATATAAAAGTGTCCTCCAAACTTCCAAACAATATATTAACCAACACAACACATGTGTAATCAGTCAGCTACAGCTGAAAGTTGAAGTAATTAACACTGTTCTTTTAATACAAATGCCTCATTCAGAAAAGTAAGTTAAAAGTTTGGGGCTATGTTGAAGAATTAAAGATAAAAGATAAATAAAATTAAACTTAGAAAATTTGTGTAAGTTAGAGATGGTAGGTCCTTAAATGCATTTCTTCTGAGCTACTTACAGAGGAACATTTTTGGTATTTTAAAGGACAAAATTCACACAGAGCAACAGTAAATATTTGTACTGTGTTTCATTTGATGCATTTAGTGTCTTTGCTGGTTAGTAAGTGTTGTTTTTTCTCAAAATTTCTCTTCTTGTGGAACCTTTGCCTCAAAAATTGCTTTTTCCTGCTGGCGTATCGGCTGTCGCTCTCAGCTATCAGACAATTAACATCCCAACCAGAACCTGTCAGTCAAACCTTTTTCACAGCACAGTCCTGATCTTTCTTCTCTGATCGCCACAGGCTGTGTTTATGGCTGGCGTTCGGCAGCATTTGAGCTCTACTTTCTGCAAAAAATCTTTCAAATCACTGCTGTGATCATTGCTGTTTGTATTTTTGACTGTTGTGAATTTGGAAAATTTCAGACAGGAAAGTGCCTGCATTACTAAGACAACTGTCAGCCTTACTCTGCAATTACCAGTCTGAGTACAGCACAAAACACAACTTAGCGTTTATTAAAAGGGATTTAGATATTTGTTTATCTGTTTTGACACATTTAAAAAATGTGATCTAAAAGTGTTGATCATGTAAATGTTAGCTCATTTTCTGTTAAGAAAAGTTTTAAATATGTACAGTGAACAACAGTGCTGCAGCACTGCTACGCATCTAAAGTTCATTTGTAACATTAAATTAAGAGTGCTGATGTCCAGCCTCTGCACCACTTTCAAACATGTGGTACATGTTTGGCCCACTTTTTGCTCAACACTTATAGAGTCATTTGTTGAACTCGTCTCAAGTTACAGACATTCATTATTTATTTTATTTATTTATTTTTTACAGCCTTCCCAGAGCCAAAGGTCCCAGCCTGTTTTCAGTTTGTATCGTGCCCCAGTTTTCCCACCTTCAGCCAGTGAAAATGTTGCAAAAGCGGAGCAGGGTCCCAACAAAGGAGAAAACCTTCTGGTGCCTCCAAAATCACTGGTGCATCCTCTTCACCGAGCTCTTCTCTCAGCTCAGGAGCAGATCAAGAGGCTGACTGCTGAAAATCTTGCCCTGAAGGAGGAAAATTCCAGGCTGAAGCTGAGAGAGCTCAGGTCCTCAGAAGCTCTGGAAGAGATGACAAGCCTCCACAACCAGGCCCAAAAAGAAAAGGAAGAGATGGAGGCCATGATAAAGAAGTTGGAGGAGGACCTTCAAAAGGAAAAGAATGATTATCAGGTCCTCAGCAAACACCAACTGGGTGAAATTAGCAGTTTAAAGGCCAAATTGTTGATTGCTCAGTCACAGAGCAATTGGATGGAGGAGGAGCTGAAAGAATCTAAAAGAGAGCTCCATCAGGGCAGAAGACAAGTGGAGAGAGAAATTACCTCCCTTGAACAAAGTCTCCGCATTCAGAAAGAGGAGACTGCTGCCAGACTTTCCTCTGTGGAACATCACTGGAAAGACGTGATCAGGGTCAGAGAGGAGAATGCTGCCACGAAACTGAGAGAGACTGAAGAAAAGTGGCAGCAGAGGGTGTGTCAGCTGGAGGAGGAAATGAGGGACAGGAGAAGCCTGGTCTCCAGCTTGACTGACCAAATGATGAGTGCCATAGTAGAGCATAAAAGCACCATCACCATGTTCGGACAGAGCCAGTCAGAGTTTTCCCTCAAAGAAAAGACATGGGAAAACAAATGCAATGCTCTGGAGGAGAGCTACAGAAGGGAGCTCACTGAAAAGGAAGAGAGCTGGCAGAGAAGACTCCAAGAGATGGAGAGAAGGAACGAGCTGGAGAAGATATGGCTCCAAAAAGAGACAGAGTGGAGACACAAGGCCAGCTCACTGGAGGGAGAGGTCAGACATCTGACCAGAGAGAACACCCAGCTTCAGGTAAACTGTCTTTACTTAGAGTCAGGAGGCAAATAGCCTGGTTTATTACAAAAACTGGGAAGGAGGAAAATGGCTAGTTTGGCTCTTTTCAAAACTGTACCTTTAAATATCTTTAAAGCATTTTTTATCCCAGTTTGTCTCTTTTAGACAAACAGGGATTTCAGCAACCTCCGATGCAAATGAATCCACATCAGTATTACAGGTTTTTAGCCACTTCTCTACCCTATTTAGTAAAATTAATCCCAGTAAGGGATGGAGGTTGGGTGTGACTTTAATCCAGGACACCAGAGTTCGAGACCAGTGTGAAACCAAAAATGAAACTTTAAATGTCTAACCAACCATGTTTTTTTCTGAACCTGATTCATTTTTTTCCAATTTTTCTTCCTAAACCTAACTGCATTTTTTTTTTTTTGCTTAAACTTACTAAACTGCAACAGTTACCCTGCATAAAACACATGCTTAGACAGATTTTGTGGCAGGAAGGCTCTGCACGTTGTACACCAAATAATAATTTGTGGATCTTGATATTAGAAGCTTTTGAGAACCAGCAACTGCTAAAGAAAAACTTTCTAACGTAGCTCAGATATGTTGGCAGAGAAGGTTATGTTTTGAAGTTTTATTCGTGTTGCACTTTGGTCACACTTGTCAACTACCTCACTTTCTGACACATGATCTGGTGTTACCATGGAATTAATGGTGCAGGATTTCAAAAAAACACCCCATTACCTTAAAAAAGTTAAATAATTCTCCATATGTGAACATTGTTGGAAAGGTTTAGTATCATGTATACACAACTTATCAAATAGTACATGCAGTGACAATGGGCTGAATGGATCAAACAAACAAACAAACTTAAGACAACATGTTTTAGGTATTCAAACAAAGAAGAGTGCTGATGATGTCATCTTGTCATCTCTCTGTGGGGTTGTTGTTAAAATGTTGGACTATGGCTCAATGAATTCAGAGTTTCAGATTTTTTTGCTTTGGAAAAAAGTACTTATATCTTTTTGTGTGTGTTTTTTAGGGGCTTGTGGGTAAAAAGAAGAAACGGAAGCCATGGTGGAGAAGGCGCTTCAAGTTTAGAAGAAGAAGACAGCACCATGAAGGTGAAGGGTTGAGTGAAACAACTTCATTTTTGCCATAATCTAACACTGAGTAGGACAATCTCCTCACTCTTCATACTGCAGGGGAGAGTATTATGCAATAAATACAATTTTGCACAAAAGACTAAAGAGAAAGACCAGTAACTGTAAAAAGTAAGACCAGTGATTTCTTAACCTGGACTGATTGAGTGTAAATTACCTGCTAACAATCAAAACTTTGATGGGGACCTGGTGGGATGCGTGACACTACCGCCATAAATAATCACAGAAGTAGTATTGAGGGGCATTGTTTAAGGGGCTTCAGTAAAAGCGGATTTCATTACTTGCACTCTTACAGTTTTACACTAAAACCCCAAAACAATAAGGCACCTTCTTCTACTTGAGTTGCCATTGTCCCGTCTTGTTCGCTCGTTACCAGGTGCTCTGCCAACGTGGTCACCTTCTGCTCCTTCTCCTCATCAAACAACCAAGTGAATAACTTGGTGGGATTCATTGACTGTACTGAGGACACCAACATCATTTGCATCTGACACTTGAAACCTTTCTTCTTTTTCCTCCAACGGTTAACTTTTAAGGACTTTTTTTTTTTAATTAGTCAGCACTGGCACAACTGATGACTAGGAGACGTTTTCCTCTTTGGACAGTAGCTTGGTTAGGGTGATAAAAAGTTTGAGTACAGTTGTAGTTTAAACTGACCGGTCCTGTTCAAATGGCCGCCCACCTCTGAGCCTAGATCTGTACTGAGATTTCTGCCTGTTAAAAGAAAGTTTTTCCTCACCACTGTTGCCAAGTGCTTGCTCATGTGGGAACTGATCTCAGTTAGTAGGTTCAAGGTTCATAAATTGAATTTAAGAGTGTGGTCCAGACCCACTCTTTGTGTAAAGTGTCTTGACAGCTTGGACAGGACTGCTGAAATGAGCCACCTCTGCTCACATAGACACTCAAACATAAAATATACTGAGTTCCAACATGTTGGGACATCTTACATTATCTTGTCAATGTCTTTGCACTTCTCAGAAGTGTCATGATGTGGCATACAGGATCCTTCTTGAGTGCTGTAATGCAAAGCTGAAGCGTATGTCCAGCACAGCACACACCCATCACTCTGCTCCCGAGGCCTACTGCTTCAGCGTCTCAGCTCACAGCAACATGTTCACTGCATTGTTGTGCACAATCGCAACTCTTTTCTTGGCAGGAACAGAAAAAAGCTTCTGCCACTTCCCCAGGTCTTTCTGGAATATTTGCTGCTGTGTGACTCTCATCCATTGATTTAGTCTCCAACACAAAGCTCCCACTTTCCAGTCACTGTTAATGTAATGAGCTGCTACCATTGGGTACGCCTCCATTTATTGACTGGTCCCTATGTTGGTTGTGAGACTTACTTTTAGAAGGGGAGTGTAACAGCCTGTTGTTTACTGCTGCATGTCACGCAGCAAATATGCTCTCTTTAAATCATTGCAGCTATCTGCACCTTCTCTATCTTGCGCTTCAGCGGCATTTCATACCCGAAAACACGACCTGAGGCATTTATTTGCGCTTCAAGCCTATTTTTTGTTACAGTATGTGCATAAAACATGCCTCAAATAAAAAGCTGACCCCTGTCAACACAAACACACACCTTGTTTCCATAAAGCACATGGCTTTTGATAGTCATTGCAAATTTGGAAGTTCTTTCAGATGCTTGATGTTTTCAGCATCTTGCCTGGCTTTCTTGCAAGCATGGCTGTCGCACGGTCATGAGTCACTGCCAGGTTCGATGCAGTGCTGGTGACTTTACAAAAAAAATCACGTTTACAGCTCCATTTAAAAAATAATGATAATGTTTAATGAATAATATGAATAATGTTGCACTAACTCTGCTGGATTATTTAAAAAAAAAATCTGCCATTGACTTCTTATTTGGACATCAGTTGCCATGCCAATAAACAAGCTTTGTAGCTTTGATGCGTTCGGGTCAGCCCTAATAAACTCATTATCCATGCTGGATTAACCCCTGGTAGTCAGGGTCCAATGATATGTTGTTTGACTTTGATGTTTGTCCACTTTTACACTAGTTTACACTTTTATACTAGTGGAAAAGAAACTCACTCTCTCCAGTAGACAAGTGAAAAATCAAAAATCAAAGGGAACAATAAATGAATAAAAGATGTGTCTTAATATTACGTACCATTCTTTACTTGTCTAAATTTTAAATAATGCATTTTTCCCTACAACATGTTGAACTCCTAATGCCTTGATTGATCAACTGGTAGTCAAGTGCTCCAGAGAAGGAACTCAAACATTTTACCTTAGAAAAACAGTGGCGGTGTTACTTCAAGTTACTAAGTGCATTAAAACTCAATTTTATTAGGGGTGTAACAGGAAAGGGGTAATATTCTGCAGCCACTGAAGGGGCAGCCAAGCTTGACTAACAAATAAGTGCAGTTAGCCTGTTTGCATTAGCAGCTGCAGCGAGTATGAATTGCTTTTTATGTGATGTATTGCCTCTGCTGTTATACTCTAAAGGTACATTACATGAAATGTCATCAAATCACTCAGCCATGTTTGTTGCTGGTATGCATCAGCATAAAAATTAACAATTAACAATATGATATTTGCAAGGTCTTAGTTTTAGACAGATTAATAACATGTAACCTGACTTATATGGATTTGAACAGGGCTAAGACTTACATGTTAGTGGTAGTATGTTAGTGTGTCAGTAGTATGTTACTGGCTCTGAACTTGTTTAAATGCTAACATCGGTGTAAAATGCTCACAATGACATGACATTGTTATCATGCTTATACTAAGTAGCTATAATGTTTGCCGTATGCATCACCTTACTTTAGTAAATTTGCAAACCAAGCATTGAGCACAAAGAACAGCTGACTCTGATGAGGATGTTTTGCAGGTATTTAATCCCAAACCTAGAAACTTTGCAAATGAAAAATTTGACCCACTCATAAAGGTTCAAGTAGAGTTTGATTATCACCAAAGTTATTAGAATTAATCCTCATGGCATCATGATTCTATGTTTCAAATTTCATAGTAACATCTTACAGTTGTTCAGAAGTTTGAAAAGGCCAAACGCCCATCAGACAGAGAGACACTGACGTTCAACTCTAACATAATTATAAGATACTTACACAGAAATGTTCTTTGAAGTAGGCACTATATTTCTTTGAAAAAGAAATAATAGAATATGATACACATTTATAAAATATTTCAGTCTCAAAAGCTGAAACATATAGGAACCATTTGTGGAGAACAATTAAGTTTACACTCAGAACCACACCTACACACAGAGATAAAACACAGAAAACCAAAACTTGAGGGGCTACATTGAGTGCAGTTATATGAATTTGGTGGCTGCCTTATCAAATAAAGTCTTTGTATCTTTGAACATTCCAACATTTGGACTTACTTGCAGAGTAAGTGACAGAGGCAGTGAGTGAGCCTACAGTTTACTCCTACAAACTTAGTTCAAAGCCTGAGTCCGATTGCAGACCTGCTAATTATGTCTGGAGACAGAAATGCTCTGAGGAAATGACAGAAACATGAGAAAATATTCTACAAAAATCTCATAGTGCACCCAGTTTTGTGTCTAGACTTCATTTGCTGTCATCTGTTGACATCCTCCCTTCTATCAAACCCTCTATAGACACATAAAACATAGAGAGAGTTGCAACTGATTACAGCCTTCATATCAGACTCCAGCAGCTAAGCCCCTCAGGTGAAAAAACAAGACAGGTAAAATGTAAGATTGATGTTGAGCCTGTCACAGACCGGTAATCTAAGGATCCAGTAAGGACCCAGTCAGCCTACATATTAATGAAGTGACAGTAATGTCTAGAAAACAAACATATTCTGAATGCTTTTTTCTTTACATCACGTTTTTGTTCTAGTATGTGCAGGATTGTGGAAACAAAGATTTGTGCTCTAAGCAAACTTGAAGGTTAAGTTTTGGAACATGATGTATACATGGTTATTGATGGTTACTCATGAAGATAATTCCATCATATGGAATCTTTAACTCTTTAAAAATGTATTTGGGTTATCAGGCAAAGCTGGTTGTGAAAGCCCCTTAAATGTGAGTGGATTCAACTTTGTGCCTTTGACTGCAGTCTGTTTTTCAGTGAGTACACCATTGTTATAATGGTAAGTGAATTATGCTCAACTGTGCACAGACAGGCCAGGGCTTGTGTTATTAATCTTTGAAAAAAGAGAGAGAGAGAGAGAGAGAGAGAGAGAGAGACAGAGACAGAGACACAAAGTAAGTTCCTCTGGCCCTATTAATGACAATAATTAATAAGTCTAATAACATGGCACAGGCACAGTTAGTTTTGCTCTGTAACTAATTATATTAATTGGTTTGCTGTCATCAGAAAGTTAGCAGTGATGGATGATGGAGGTGAAGTGGGGAAACAAGCAGCTCAAATAACTAGTGGGGAAAAAATGTTTGTATGGCCACCTCACCTCCTCCTCAATATCAAGGAAAAAAGTCAGCAGAGTCTGATATGCCCTCCAGCTGTCTGCCTGTCTGCTTCTTGGTTTCTGTTTAGTTTATTATGGATTATCTAAAATACTGTTGGACGAGCATCAATTCATTATGGTGAACCTGCTGAACCTGTTAAATTTACCAAATGTTTCTGAATGGAGTTAAGTTTTTGCTTCAAAATATATTTGAAAATAATCTTTAAGGATCCAAGGATTTATTCAGAGTCTATTTGTCCCAGACACAAGCAATATGTGAAATGCTGCACACTTCTCTGGCTGTGCTGAAAGACTGGTGTGAAAAATAGAAATGACAGTGAGACACATAAAGAATCAACATTTAAGAAATAATAGTTAATATATATTAAAAACACCGCACACTTCAAGTATTTAAAACTTTATGTTTTCAAGGGGTTTCATTTTTTTTATCCTGGCAAAGTGTCAGTGGCTGATGGATCAGAAAGAATGTCAGCAGTTCTTGCAGTTTCAAGACTTAGGAATCTTTGCAAACATCTAAAACACAATTTTTCTTGACAGATTTTAAGTTTCTGAATGATGTCCTAACCCTGCAGTGCATGGCGTCAATCCCTCCTGCCCTCTTCTTCAACTCGGCATTGTACCACTCCTTCAGGGAGGGCCGCTGACAGCTAATCCAGCTGGAAAGATGCCTGAGCTTAGCTTTTATGACTGACTAAAATAATAACAGGATGAGTTAATTGTGATAACTATATGTATCTGTGAGTCATAGTGACATCTGAAGTGGGATTTGAGACATGAAGAGCTGATCAGTAAATCAAGTCTTGTAAGAACAGTCACTTTTTTTGAGCCAAGTCCAAACCATTAAAAGACAGGAAAAAAAAAACATTGGGATTTTAATGGACCTACCGCAGTTTCCCTTGCTAGTGCCTCCCTCAAGGTACAAAGTATCAAATTTAAAGTTCTCTGGTTACTAAAAAAGCTGTCGTTACCGACTGAATGTCAGGGTCCATGTTCCCAGGTCCAACGATGTAATTTACTCATTAGCCCAACATAAATTAGCCTATTTTTGAACTTTTGTGGTTTGGATGGAGAGAACCATCCCATGTAGAATTCATGGACTTCAGTCTTCCTGCTTGTAAGTAGGTGTGCTGTGTTTTCTTTTGCCTCTTTTGAACACCACAAAGAAAATAAAAATGTGTGATTACATTTTTATACCATATGTGCTGGAACTTGCTGCTGTGGAACTTGTCATTCCAAAACCAAAGACATTCATCTGCCGCCTAACTAGCCTCCAATCCTCTGGTTTTAGGCGTTTCTCGAGGCCTTAGGACCTGGCTGCAGGGATTTGTGCCAGTTCAGCCACAAGAGCACTAGTTAGGTCCATGGCTCATGATAGGTGATAGGACCTGGTTCACATTCTGTGCTGCAGTTCATCCCATAGGATAGGGTTGAGGACACTGCTCTGTGTGACCATGTATTTAAAGACCTGGCTTTGTGTACAGGGCATTTCCACTTCTATCAGTCAAAATTCTGTTTAAAGCCAGTATATGTCATATCTGACGCTACAGGTCTCTCAGTCAAAACAATGAAAAACAGTTGACATAGTTGAATAATGTTGTTAATTAGTGTAGGATCATGGGATTTGGTTTTTTTATTGTTAAACAGCCACCATGGCAGTTAAAAATCTCTGACTGACTGAGGCACAAATGTCAACAGACAAAGTAATGCTTTCAAGCTTTATTTACTTCTGTCCTCATTGTCTGACTGTTGTTACCCTGAAAATTAATAACAGGCAACAAAATGTAAAAAAATTTGGGATAATGAAGGTACAAAAACAAATTATAGTATAATGACAGAGTTATTTTCAGATATTTTAATGTGGACATGTTCCTTATGGTGAGTTCTATGTCCAAAAGTTTGACACACACTGTAATAAATGACTTTTACCACTAGATGGAGCTGAGTCATTGAAGGTGCTTTAGGTCCACCCTGTTGGCTTGAAAACACATAAAGACTGATTTTTTTTTATTTTTCAAGACTTTAGTTAAAAGGAAATGAGCAGGATGTTGTGCTGTGATCAGAATTTGTTATATTTTATCTGTTTTTTAAAAGAACCTACAGTAACTTTTGGGACTGAAAGGTTGAAGGAAAACACCTCAAACAAGGTCAGGAAATGATTGTCTGACATGATTGTCTTCCTCAGGGTGAACAACAAGTTTAACGGCAACTGTAGATGTCACTTGACTCCAACTTCATATTCGTCTCTCCACTACTTTTCATAGGGACTTCTACTTTTTTACATTACTATTTTTTGTAGATGTTATGTTGCTGTTCAGCTGTTCAATTAAAAGAAAACATATAGTGAAACCAGAACAAATTATATCAAAATGATATGCATGGCTGTACATATCCACAGTTTAAAGCATGACCTCATTACCAGCTATAAATCTTTGAATCACACAAATACATTTATGAGAAACAGAATCCTAATCTAAACTTTCCCAAAATAGCAGCCTTACTTCATTCCTATGTCACACTGTACAATAAAACATTTTGTTCACCTCAGTCAAATTGTAGGTCATCAAAACTTTAAAAACGAGATCATGAGTCAAAATAGTAAAGGAAACCTTTAAAATATTCTCAGTCATTCAGTCTTCTTAGAGAAGTGATGGCTTTAATGGTTTGAAAATTTCAATATATATGTTTTTTTAATATTAAAAAAAAAATTATGTCATAGACAACACGGTCAGTCCTGGATATTAAACCCACTTAAGCAAAATGTTGTGCAACACATGTTTAAACAGAGGCAAACTGACAACATTAAGGTTTTGTCTTCAGTCCTCTAAGCCTTATTTAATTTGGGAAATGATGAATTCACAACCCATAATTAAGGCAACCCACTGGCATAACTCAGTCAGTCTTATTCATTGAGTACAGATACAAAACAAGAGCTAACAAGACAAACACACTAGACACACCCTCCGCAGGCTATAAATGCACTGCTGTGGCATACATACTCCGAATGTTTTATGCACAAGGTTCATTTTTCACTGAATAGAATTTTAGTGCAGTTATCTGCTATCTACTTGTTTTAGCAAGTTTGATCTTCAGGTGCAACAGGAAATTCTTATTAAATGCTGGAAAAAAACAGTATTTAAGAAGCAGATCTATGTAGAAACATTGAAATTGATATATGTTTGGCACAATAGAGGAAATTCACTAAAGTATCCTGCTCCTACTTTTCTGACGTTTAAATACTTTAGTGTTACGTGGTACACTAGTGGTCTGGTCCATTTATTTAAAGCAGCACTATGTAGGAATTGGTTTCTATGCAATTTAGCCCCCGCAACATTGCATGTATTTTTCCTCGTGCCAAAGTTTGAGCAAGTCCTGCACACAAATCAAACAGTGTTTTTGGTGGAAATGCAGCTCAGCACGCCAGGCTAACACAACCAGAACTGGAGAGACACATTCGGTTATAACATGTTACCAGCTAAACCTCTGTCAAAACAGGCAGATTTGGCTTCAGAAACTAGTGAGCAGACATTGTTTCTGACACAGCCAAACCTCCAGCAAGAGCCACAACACATGACATGTAACTAAGCAGCTACTTTCTGCTCAATAGCAGTAATTCCAGTTTGGTGTTCGTCTGTAGCCTTTTCTTTAGCATAGCTGTTGCTGACAACTACAAGCCAGTCTGAGAAAACTCCTGCCAGCAGTGTGAGCAAGAGAAAGGCAAGACTACTGCATAACATAGCTGCAGCTACACAGCATGAAACCTTGCTGCCTTTAGGGACCTCTGTGAATCACAGAATTGAGGCAGAGCAGTCGTAGAACATCAGAGGGAAAACCAGAGGGCATTTTTCTCCATAAAATATGACCCGGTCTAACCAAAATTACTGTTTTGTGAGATGTAGTAACATGCATCGTTAAGTTTTGTTTTCAAAACCATGGCCCAAGGCTCAAAGTTATGCAGCGCAGAAACAAGCTACAAGAGGGCCGAGTGGCTGAGGCAGAGAGCCCAGTCAACCTGTTGCACCACACTCTGTTGCACAGTAAAATGATTTTGGAACAATTTTTAAGGACAAAAGTTACATGTTGGTGCTTTAGTGTTAATTTGCATTGGTAAAAGTGTGTAGCATGAACCAATGCTACACACTAGCCAGGTTTACATGCAGACTTTTTTTCATTCTGATTTAAATCATTCAGAAAGTTCAGATCAATTGTTTACATGTGACGTAACCTATTCCGATCTGGTGTTTACATGTGCCACTACATTTAATCAGAACCGCCGTTTTACAGCTGTGTGTCACGCACAGATCGATGAAAACATCACGTGATTGATCAAAAATGGAGGTCTATCGTCTGATCAGCACAGCAGTTGCGATTGTTTCGACACTTTTATTCAAGCAACAGCTTGATACTAAGGCGCTCCTACTGGAAGCACTGAAGAGGAGAAGGCGTACAGAAG
>JAPZDZ010000011.1:3503398-3513714 GCA_029783805.1 Acanthurus tennentii
AAAACAATCAAAACAGTAAGTGAACCTCTGCACTTTGATTCATTCAACTCCACCATGTTTGTGTTGTGTGCATGTGTGTGTGTGCATGTGTGTGAGAGAGAGAGAGAGAGAAAAGTGATAGATGATGCTTATTGGAACTGGGGGAATAAGAGAGAGTTTTTTTCCAGGCTTGTGACTTGAGAGGACGTGTAACCTACGACGATGTATTTTAAAAAGAGTATTGTAAAATTTTAACTGTTGCGAAGAATAGAGATCACCTATACTCCTTTAGAATGGATACATGACAATGTAAACGCAATATCATATTACTCTATCCTAAGGAATGCAACTGCGCACATGCACAAAAAAGATGTTTTTATGAAAATATATGTATAAATATATGACAAATATATTTAATTAGAATGCTATGCACCCTCATAGAGTTGTTATGGATGTTCTTTAAGCATTATCTAGACTAGGCCGACGCCCACATCATGGGGAATGTAGAGGCTTTGTAGCTATGACCACTTGTTTTCTTTTCTTTTGTATTGTCCTGGACAAAGGATGAACAAACGTGAATATGTAAACAAGCCTTTCAATCAGAACCATTCTGACATGAAGATATGTATAGATCATCTTACCCTGTACACCAGCTCAAACCATTTACAAGAATTAATAAACAAAGATGTGACATAAGTGTTGTGTTTTTTTTACATTAAAAGGGAAATAAATTCAACTTTTTTGTATATTTATGCCCCAATGGCCTATTGTGCATTCACTGTGAATTTAAATTGGCCTATCAACCTCTTATTATACCTCTTTGCAGTAATGTTTTTTATTGGTATGGCTTGGAAGGAATTTTTTATTAGTTTGTAAGCAGTAATGATTTCGAGAGGAATTAGAATGAGACAGATAGTAAATTAACATGAACTGCTCTAGCAATGGATTATTAAGTGTACTAGTTAAACTGTATGCATATATTGACTGTGTGCTTATATTTATTCTACCTAGCAAGTCACATGAGGCCTTTTAAGTATTATCCGCCATTATCATGAATAATGATATGATTTTCAGATTATTTGGCTGATTCGCCAATAATTAGGCCTATGGAGAGGATGTATTTGTATATTTATATCACCTATATGTAAAGATTGATTTGTTTACTGTAACTACACATCTATTGTCTGTTATAGTAACAAACAGAGTACTTTATGTCTTTAAAAAAACCCTCGGGTGAGAAAAAAACTACAACTTCCATGTGATGTGACGCCCCTTGGTTTTAGCCAATCAGCTCTCCGCTCTACGTGTTTTGAAGGAAGTCCCTACGTTGTTTTGGATGTGCTCGGACCACGTGGATGCACGAGGTGACTTCTCCATAGTCTTACTGTCGCTTCATAGCCTCCTCCGCACTTTCCGTCACTCTTTAACAGAAGCAACATTCCCCGCCTGTAGCACGAACAGAAGAGCCAGAGTTGTGAGAGATGTCAGCCGGGGGGAAGACCACCAGGAGCCGGGACATCCCGGCCGTCAGGCGGGTCGCCGTCCACGATTCGGCTCTCATGCCCCAGGACTACTCCACGACTCCTGGGGGAACTGTGTTCAGCACGACGCCAGGAGGTACTGAGTCATGTCACGGGGAGGAACATTAGAAAAACATCTGACAAAATTTAAATCTCAATCAGGAATATAAGACAAAAAGGTCCAGTAAAGGTAGCCAGTAAATATGAGAAAACCAGATTAAAAGAGACATATTTTTTAAGAAGGACACAAGGGCAAGAAACACATGAGAAATGTTAAGGGACACTTAAAGGAATACTAGAAGATTTAAGAGATGCATATAATTTTTATAGAATTACCATTTTGATCCGAAACAGTGTAAGAAAAAAACTTATTGAAACCCTGAACTAACCTGATATTTTACTAATACTACGCCTTTTTAAACTTTATATGTAATTCAGCGTCAGTGTCATTATTACACCAAACATTTAAAGTAAATAAGTAGTAATAACTTGATCAAAGTTAAAACTTTTGAATTCTGGGACATTATAGAGACAAATATAACCCAGTTGTTCAATCTCATTAGACTCTTTGTAAATATGATCTTAACTCAACAATTAAAGTAAAAAGTTACTGCAAGTTTTTTGGTTGTTTGTTTGTTTTGTTGTTATTTTTGTTTCTTTTTTGATACTATTTTATTTTTATAATTTATCATTTTTGGTGTATATAGTAAAGGAAAATCTAATGAGAACCAGGCTATAGCTCTTGTCCGTAGTTCTGTTTTGCTGTTAATGTTTTACAGTGTTAGTGCTTCAGGGAGGCTAAAGACCACCAGTTGACACAGTTAGTATTATTATTGAGCAGCCCTCTGCACCCACATCTGGCAGTCTGCAAATGGCATTGTTATTCATATATGTAAAGTGACAGGTTTGCCTGCCTCATTGCCTGTGTACAGTCAATGTGAAGCATGTTATTGTCTCCCTGTCTTTGATTAAAAGATCAATGGATGATTAGTAGCACAAAACTATTGTCATTCAATATTTTATGCATCAGTTTCATCATCTCCACTGTGGCTATATAAAGATTTATTTTTCTATAAATGCTAAAGGAGAAGTCAGAATACAAACATAAATAACACTGTTCATTTCAGTGTGAATTTATTGTGTCAGGGGAGTCATGTACATTTTTGAAGGCTTCTAAAATGTTAACTTTGTTAGTTTCAGAATCAAAGACTGCATTGTTTCAAAATTTTTATGCAAATCAAAATTAATTAAATTTTGAAAAGCAGACTATTAGGTGTCAATGACCCGTAGCTGAAGATTATTTCACAATCAGAGACTATATAGTCAAATTTAGACCTTTACTCACTAACATCCTATTTATAGTCTTGTTATTACCGCAGTCTGCTGTTGAGCTGCAGCACCATGTTAACTGGATGGGAGCTATGTTATCTCTGGTTACATTAAGGAGAAAAAATGGAGCTTATATTTAACTGTTGTGTTTAATATTTTGTCAATGGATATGTGGAAGGTGCACGAAAATTACAAAACTGTCAGTCTCTAACCACTATTTTAGATGTCTCTACGATTTAAAAAAAGTACGAATGAATTTAATTTATTGTATTTTTGATGTAAACCAACAAGTGAAATATAAAAGTTAGACCCAAAAAAGTATTTTCAAAAATTAGTTAGTCAGTCTCAGTCCCATCAATTTCCTAAAATGTTAGGCTCATTTAATCAGAATTTAAGCAACTTCAAAAGCTTAAGATATAAGGAAATCCCAAGTATGGTGAAAAAAAAAGTATCAAAAAAAGTTTTCCCTCTGTTTTTGTGAGAAAGGTGACACAAACTCCACATGTCCATTTTTACTGATAGAGTGTTCTTTTCCCACAGTGCCAGGAGGGCCACAGTAACACAGATTAAGCAGAATTTAGTCAGTAAAGGCGTGCACCGCTGATATGGATGACAAAAAGTAGGTCATTGGTCATGGGCATGTAGGGACGAGTGTACTGTATGACACAAGTCACCCTCAGAGAGTGTGTGGACGTGGTTAATACTCTGTGTGTTTGTGAGTGTGTAGGTGTGTTCACATGTGGAAATATCAGGAAATCTGTTTACACATTCACACTGTGGGGACTTGCCCTCCTTATGAGGACAAAATTCAATCTGCCTTATTTGTAAGTCATACAACTTAAAGGTGGATTAGATATGGTTAGTCAAGTGGTGCACATGCTTATGGTCAGGGTAAAACTTAAAGAAATGACTGCTGATTTCATTTGATTTACACTTTTTAACCAATTTGTTTGGCTAATTTATTTTTTGATTTTTATTTTATACTTTTTAGCTCATTACACATCTTCGCCATCTTTGTTAACTGCTGAATTAACTATTCACAAGCATTAGATATCAAGGCTAACACATTTATCTTACTCTTCTTTCTTTTGTTTTTATCTCTTTCTGTTTCAATTTTTCCTTTTGTTTTTATGTAAAACTGACACAAGCCTTAATTATTTGCTTTGATAGAGAGGCCAAAATAAACATTCGGTGTTTGTATTAACTTTTCCACAAAAAAAAATGTGCAGTGTAAACAAAGCTGCTGCAAATATTGACCATTTCGAATTTTATTTACTGTTTTTTTTCATTTGCTTGGCATTACAGACTACTGACAGTAGCTTATATCAGTTTCCTTTGCTGCTGTCTGCAGGTACCAGAATCATCTACGACAGGAAGTTCCTCCTGCAGTGTCGGTCATCTCCTCTGACTCGCACGCCTCCAAACCTGCCCGACATCCCAGGTGTCACCAGGCCACTCAAACCCGACTCCTCCAGCAACACAATCCAGCCTGAACAGACACCCAATAATAACACCGACCACAACCTTCAAACGGAGGAGAATGCAGGTAAACCTGAGTGTCTACTGAAAATGTGAACAAAGAAGAAAAAGGTGCAATCCTTCATTTGTTCGCTTTCCTAATCCTTAATGTCTTTTCTTTTTTTTAGAAGATGCCCAGTTTGAAATGGACATCTAACGGGACTCAGCTACAAGGATGAACGTGATTCCCAACAATGCCTTTTTGTTTACTGGGATGAAAAATGATCAGTTGAATTGAGAAGCCTAGTCTTACTAAGCTGTGAAATCCACTTTCAGATTTGATCTGAAAACAGGACGGCATTTTTTTAAAGCTTAATATGTTTTAAAATGTTGAACTCTTATAAACCAACACTAACTGATGCATAAAAATGTTTCTTTACTATGATAGGCACTTGACTTTGTATGGTGTGTGACATATTTGACATGTAAGTCAGAGTCTTGTGAAAATTAAACCATTAATATTTTATTAAATATGACTCATTCGTCTACTTTAAACATCTTTCCAATGTTCAGTGTAAGAATAATAATAATAATAATAATAATAATTTTATTTATTGTGTATAAGAGGAGTGTTGGAACTGGCAATTTTTTGAGTATTTATTTGTATTTTTCTCAATCTCTTGTGGGCAGCAGAAACATGATATTGAAAATTCGATCACAAAAATTAGCTTGTTTGTTGTTGTTGTTGTTGTTGTTAGCTTGTTTACACATCAAGCAAAAACTTCACAACATTAGCATAAATTTGGTAGCATGTTTCAGTCTGTAATAAATTTAAAGTCTTATATTCATTCTATATTTTTCTTTGTTTTTGGTCATCACAAACTCCAGAGAAAAATATGTGACTCTTAGCTGCTAAATGCTGCACCATGTTAACCAGCTAACTTCTGTTGTGGTCTACTGTTGGGTGGTGAACAGTAAGTGTAGAGTGTTTTTTTTTGTTTGTTTGTTTGTTTTTTGCTTTAAAACCAAAGTGAATAAACTCATGGTTATATTAAAGGTCGTACAGAACAGAAAAAACTGAGCACGAGAGAGGTTTACCTTTTCGTTTATCTGTCTGATAAGCCACTGTAGACCATGTTGTAAAATGTTCTTGTAACACAAAACATTAGCTTTTTACTCACCCTTACCCATTAGTTTTTTGCCTAAAGCTAACCAAAGTGCATAGTAAGAAAACAACTAAGAATATATGTCAACTAAATCTAGAAATCATTAGCCAATGTTGACATGTGGCCTCGCAAGAGACACAAAACCCAGTATCCTGTGTTTAACCTATTTTAGCACAACAGTTTGCTCCCAATATAGACTTTGTTGATCCTTTTACTATGCCGCTATACAATGTAACTTCCTAAAGTCAATGGCCTGAAGACAAATTTCCCCCAAATAGAAAACAGTGAGCTTAGAGGATGTAGGAAAGGTGTAAAGTAAAGTAGACTGTAGACTGTAAAGGGGACTGTAGCAGACTGTTAAGCTGCTCTTAAGCTTAATTGGGGATGTTAACCAGAAAAAGGCTACATTTGCTGAACCAACCAGTTGTCATGCTTGAAATATTTTCACTTGCAAAACTGAAAAAATAATTGTTAAAAAAAGGTCCTCTTTTTAAAGTTTATCTATAAACAAGTCATGTTTTAGTGTAGGAGAAGAAGCTCAATTGTTACTACTTACATTAACAATGGCTCTGTCACATTTGGTTATTCCAGTAAAGCTTGCACAACACTGCAAATCTGAACCCGCACATGAAAACCTCAGTTAAGCATAATGACGTGATCATCTTAAAAGGTAAAAGAAAATGAACACCTTGCATTAAACTATGATATCAACAGTAAAATAAAAAAAAAATTTAACACTGTATTCAAGATAAGTAATAATTTATTGTATTACAATAGGTCCGCATAGCAAACATAAACGTGGCTCAAAAACATCTCAATAAAGTTAAAGCGCTTACACCGTTCTGACATTTTGTCATTTCAACAGCATTATAAATTCAGTCTTCAAGCATGAAAAGAACAGTCTGTACATCTGTTTCTGTGTTTCTTCTATAGTGCTTCAGTCAGTGACCATATTGTGCTTTTCTCTTGTACTTCTGCCATCTTCACTGGATCAATCCATCAAAATAATCAGTCCTTATAAACTTGAAATACAGCTAATTTTTTACATTCAAAGGCACAATTTACGTCACCTAATAATTTACATAAAGTACCAACAATTTATAATTTAATTTTTAAATGCGTATATACAGAGTTGGGTCCAGGTTTTATAATAGTCCTGCATCACAGCAGCCTTTGGCCCAGTGTTTATCTGGATGTATGTGTAAAGTGCCTGTGGACATCCATCTGTGGCTGTGGACTCCTCTGGGCCTGCAGCTCCATGGCTTTAGTCATTCTGGCCTTTAACCAAAAGGTTTTTGGGTCTTTTGCTCATTGGCAGCCGCACTCCTTCACCACCATGTTCTCATGATGCCTCATGACCATCCTCCCATTCTCATAGTACAACATGGAAAGCGGTGCCAGTCGTGTCGGCACACAGGACAGACATGGCACCTTGTTTGGATGGTGAAGCTTCAACAGGCTCTAGAGGGAGAAAGAGAAGAACATGACTGATTAGACCACATCTCTTCAAGTGTGTTATTATGGGGTTGCAGAAAATAACTGTACAGTTAAAGTGGAGAAGTTTTGCTCAGTGACAAATATGTGTCTTACCTGCATGTATGCATGGTTAGTTGGGGTGAAGGTCTCATCAACCGGTGTCGGACAGCTCCCTTCACAGCGGAAGGCGTTGTACCGTTTGGGATAGACAATCCAATCGCTCCAGCCAAGCTTCCTGAAGTCCACCCACATGTCCACCTTTCTGCAGAGAGGACCCTTCTTCTCCTCCTCCGTGGGTTTGCTGGCAGGAGCAGCTGAGGCCACTGCCTGCTGCTCCTGCGTCTCCAGATGCCTCTTGGCCCTGTGCCTCTTTGTCCTGGAGCTGGAGCCGCCCACCACTCGTTCCCTGTCCAGGCTGACGTACTTGGAGTGCTCTGCTGTGCGGATGAGTGTTGGCATTCGCTGGCCATTTGGATTCTGCCTTGAGAAGACCACCATCATGACTCGATCAGCTGTCGGGTGATGGACTCCCTCCTCTTCCTCCTCCCTCACCACAGCCTCATCCTCCTCCATCCCCTGTGTGGGGTTCTCCTGCTGCAGCCAGCTCTGGAGCATCTCTGTCATGTTGAACACCTTCCAGGAGGATGGGGAGACCACCGAACTGGGATGAACTCTCAGGCGGCCCAGGAACAGCCTGTGCTGTGGGCAGTGCATGCCGGAGCAGTCATCCCTGTGTGAGTGGTAGATGTCCACCGAGGCTCTTGAGGACTCTGTGAAGGCAGGCAGGCGGATGCGAAGTTCAGCCAGCTGAACATTGTCGCTTGCAGACATGGAGGATAAGTCAAAGGTGACAGACCACCTCTTACCATTCTGCTGGCAGTCTGAGCGAGAGAAGAATATTTGGTGATGATTAGTTATGACTCGTATAAGAGAAGGCACATTTTACTGGAAAACATACTTGTCTTGATTTTTTTTCAGAGAGACCAGTGTCCAATATCTGTAAACATTTGATGACTCTTGGAGATCCCACAAATTTTTATCCCCAGTGGAAAGTTGCATAAATGTTCAAATAAATTTATTTGAGTAGACAAATCTATAAATCAAAGTGAATTAAATAAGTTAAACACAAACACAGCCTTTGTGGGTGTGTGCTAAAAGATTTTAATTTAAATAATGATCAAGGGAAACTTGAAATCAGTAAGTCTACTCAAAGGTGTTGGCTATGTATTCTCTGTATGCCATTTTCAGTGTATAACCAAAGATAAGTCCTTATGTGCCCTAACACTAAATTCCATTTAAAATATATAGATTTTTTTTTTAATGACAAGTACTCACTTTTGGCGACAAGGCTGATGACAGAGTCGGAGTCGTGCAGAGCGGGGTTATCCTCCGTCCTGATGTGGCCCACGCTTGCATCCGGAGTCTGAGCCCGGTCCTCGGTCAGCATTGTCCGGTAGAGCTGCATCATGTAGAGAGGAAGCCTACCGGCCTGCTGCCGCTTCACTGTCCGCCTGGAGCCACCGCTTATCCCGCGGAGCAGTGCGTCAGGATGCATCCCGTGGAAGGGCTGCGAGGCGAGACCCACAGCCAAATCCAGCAGAAGAAAAAGAAGCACAAAAGAGAAATCCACAGCTAGTCCCTTCATATCTGTATGATGTTGTCTCCTCCACAGGTAGATTCCAAATGCTTCAGGTGAGATGATGGGACTTGGCTTTATAATCCCACACCTCTGTGCTGACGTCCTTTGAAGAGATCTGTCAAGCCGCAGATGGCTGAAGGGCGTGTGCGATCCACGGGAGCGCTCAAACGCTTTAATATGACAAGGTCGCTGTGTATCGAAACCAATTGGCCTTTGTAGAGCTCGAGGTGTGAAAACTGTAAAGGCCCGCTACTCTGATTGTTGTTCTTTTGTATATTAGAGATCCCTTTGATAAGAAACCATGACAATAATATTAGTTAAGGAGATTACGAGCTGCACAGACGTGATTAATGGGAAAGCAACGCAGGAGTTAATCAGAAAAATCACTTTCTGTAGCGCAGGTCGTGACCTGTTAGGAGTCTGTTGGTAAACAAGGAGGAGAAATGAACGACTTAGGAGCAAGTTAGAGTCAATACAACAACATACAAAAAAGAGACATGCTACATTTGAGTAAACTGTAGGCTATTAAGCCTATAGCCTATTTCTGAATAATATTTTTTAGCGTGGTAGAACAATTGAGCATGTTATTGGCTTATTAGATATTATAATAGAATCAATATGATCGCAAATATTTAAGAAAGATAGTGTTGTGATGAAATATTTGAGTATTCAAAATGGTTGTCACAGTCATAGGTAAGTTTGATCCAAGGATTACATGACAATATAAAGAAGAAGTAATTGAACAGAAAACCACAGAATCTTTTCTATAAGTAGCCTAAATAAATAATCGTCACTAAAAATACATTTAAAAATGGAAATATTTAAGATTATCATGCCATATAAGAAAAAAAGGGAGATGTTCAAGATATTCATTAAAGAACTTAACATTTCTTTCTCAGGCTTACTTCTTTTTTAAATATTAACTTTTGAAAAAGAAAATTCACGAAGTTAATGGCAAAAAATGTATTTTAGACAAGGTTAATTACTAGTCCGCAGTCACTGTTTATATGAGTTATAAAAAGTTTTTACAACTTTAGACCGTTTTTAATGGAAATGTTTTTCTGCAGCGTAACCTGAGTGTACAATCTGACCTGTTAATTGACGGCAGCCTTGAAGAGACATAATGACTCTAATTGCTTAATGCTCTTGCATATTCATAAGTAAAACTGAACACTTGACTTCAAAAGAAAGAAGAAAGAGCTGATGGTCAGCTCCAAAGCTTTGATTCTTTTAGATGTGCATGATGTGTGAAAAAGAATTTGAAAACTTCAAAAAGTGTCATTAGTATCAAATAAGTGGTCCTGTTCTCTGAAAGTTCTTTACAGTCACAACATCAAACAAACTTTTGATTTTTGCTTAAATTCGTTTCACAACATTTTTGGGTTTCGTGTAATTGCAGCATAGCATCAATTCAAACAAATTTAAAGGCAATTATTAGCTACTTCTGCTGACACATAGAAGTCAAGTCTTCTTCCAAAGTAAAAAACTATACATTCTGACATACATATAAAGAAATTAGAAACTTCTACATTGTAAATGTAACACACTGTACAATGCGCAAAAAAATAAAAAAATAATTAATTAAAGTAAATACGATTAAATTAAGTTAAAGTGCACACACTGAAAGTGGTTGTAAAATAATCAGAGAGAAATGGAACATGTGTTATGACCAATCACTGCTCAAAGCTGCGCTGCCCCCGAAAGCACGCGCGCAGCTTGCTCTCTGTCAAATTTCAAATGTCAGTCGTC
>JAPZDZ010000011.1:3551744-3571429 GCA_029783805.1 Acanthurus tennentii
TGACCAATTCATTAGGTACACTTGTACGGCCAAATGTGTTCAAATAGAAAAAACTACCACAAACTCTGTTTTTTAAAGATAATAATGTACAGTGTTGTTTCACACTGTCAGAGCTGTTAATTAAACTTTTATATTATATTTTATTATTGAGTTAATAGTTTGCAATGATGTTAAACTGGACTGCATTGAAATATTGAGAGGTGTCCCTAATATTTTGTCCACAGAATTTATTACTCCAGGATATCAGACAAATCCCTCAGTATTATGCACTCCAGTACAGCAACACCTACAATCTCAAAAGTAAATATAAAGTAGAATATTTTTTTCCTTCCAGATAGTTTCAACAGTAACTGAAGAACTATAAGTTTTGAAAATGGAATCCATGGTAGAGCTGTTATATTGGACTGCATTTGTATTAGATTGTACAAGAGTATCTAATACGTGGCTTTTGCATCCATAATGTTGGTTAATCGTGTGGTGAGGTTTTATTTCTTTTGCTCAACACTTGAGGTAAGATTTAGCAGATTATTGCAAGAGAAGTAAAGACTTGTCATTTTTATGATCAATTATCTGCAGCCATTTAGGTCTTAACAAGAAAAAGAAGCAAGCACAGCTATAGCACTTTATTTGAATACTTAGTATTATTTACTTTCAGTTTGTCACTGTTTGCATTTGCATTGCAAATCAATGTCCTGTAAAAAAAAAAAAAAAAAATTCATCTTCTGATAACATTAACAGTACCTTCAAATGTATTAAGTTTATAATGAGTATCAATTTTAATCTAAAAAGTAATAGTAAAGTAATGGATTTGCTGATTGAAAAACCATTACTGGGTTATATGCTGCTGTAGGGTATCAGCGTGTATTAACACTGTCAACAGACAGCTGTCAGTCTGTGTCTCTTATATATACACTATATATACACCAAAACATACACTGCTGTCTGTTTATAGTCTTTCTGGGATCAGGTGACATGTTAATATCAGCTTTTGTGTTTACTAAACTCAACAACCCTGGGACGGGGAATGACTGATCTGCAGTCATGCAGTCATGCGGGCTGATGAGCTAATAGTCTCTGTTATACGTGAAAGGTGCATCTGTTACAACAAGGAAACAGGAAGAATCCACCATGTGGGCGACATCATGTCGACACCTGCTCTCATGTTAATGAGCAGACTTTTCATGTTTGATTTAAAGACAGAGGAGCTAATTGATACAATGGAAAATAAACTGTAGAAATATGCATGTTATATACCTAATCATTAAAGGGAACTCTCTTTTATGCACATATATACTGATTATATACTTAATGGTAAGTATAACAGCCAGGAGGAGCTCTACCTGCATGCGTTTATTGTCTTCCATGAAAAATAACTCTGGTGATGTCAGGAGTAATCTCAGCGTGGGCTAACAGACTATGGTTTTTTAGCAGATAATTTGCTTTACATTGACATGATGGGAAATAGGACACAGCATTCCTGGAGTTTGTCCCATGCTAAAAATTTAAAGTCAGGATGTTTCAGCCTCTGATTTTTTGCACATTTTTCAATCCATCTTTTGTAAGTGTGCAAGTGAAATAACAAAATGCTGTAGTGACACATCACTTGTTCCTGTGCTGCTCTTTTTCCAGTCTCAAAAAGTAAAACAAAATAAGGAAAGTGCAGCTTCTTGTGTATGGACTGAGATGTGGAGAAAGCTTCTCAGCAAGCCAAGAGGTATGAGACTATAAATAAAAACTGATGACTTTTGTCACACACAGCACCCATCCTCACCCCCACATGTCTCGATCGTCATCACATGAGTCAATGAAGCCAGTGTGGAGTTTGGTTTTGGCACAACACATAATGATACCCTCTTCTCAAAATCAGTTTAAATACTGAAGCAAGAAAATAAATCATCTCATCTCTTTGAAAGAAAAAAAGACTAATATCATATATAATATTATAAATACTTTTTCATATTTGTTAATATTAGTAACTAAAAGTGCAACTTTTTGGCTGGAGTTTTTTGGTTGACACGCTTAAATAATAAACAGAGTCCAGAAGCAGAAGCGTCACATTCAAAGGGGCAAAAATGCAGTCAATGAACTCAATGAAACAAACTCGGTTACTTGATTCGAGCGGTCAAAAGAACGTGTTTCTACTAACCAAAAAGAGCGGCCTCACATACCGCTCCTGACCTATATATACCAGCTGACACCTGACAGCAATCAGCTACATGATAATCAGCTGGCTGACACAGCCACACACCACGACACAGCCCACATAACAAAGTACAACTGTGAATCAATTAATAAATAATAATAAAAATAATAATAATTTTAGCATTATTCTTCAAATTATAATTTTGGCTCCAACAGTAACAGTTTTTGAGCTACAAATTATTTCTCCTATTATTTATCAGCAGGCTTCCAAAATTATGAAAATGACTCAGTATTTTACAGGAGAAAAAGCACAAATAAAGGATGATCTGTAATAATGGAAATTTTCATTTGATAAAAAATGTTTCAGTACCCAGAAACATCCCTGCAATAAAAAGAAACGATGCCCCCTACTGACCTCTTTGCAGATTGACAGATGGATATTAAACTCTGATTTGTTTCTCTTTCAAGACATACTTTATCAGCAGCAAAAGATACTGCTCTTGGAGCATATTTTACTCCTTATTATGCCAACTTCTATCTTGGAAGGTTGGAAGAGAACTTTATACTTTGTTCTGCTAACCTTTTTATGACCATATAACATGGTATAGGAGGTTTATCAATGGTATTTTGCTGTTTTTGTGTGTGTGTGTGTGTGGATCTAAAAAAGGAATTGTTGCATTTAAACAAATATCTCATCTCTCTAAATCAGAATCTAAAGCTGAGTATTGAAAACAACAAAACAAATATATGCTCTGGTCTTGAAAACTTCAAAAAATAAAATAAGAATGGTTCACCTCACACCACAATTTACAGGAAGAGCACAGATGGTGAAACATGTGTACTACCAACAAAAGACTGACAATTTTCATTCACCTTGATCGATCAAGAACACATCATTTGAACAAGGACTGTCATGTATTTCTGACAGAAATTAGGATTTTAAGAGGAAGGGTATACAGACCGAACTTGTTCAACCGGTCTTTCACCGAAGCCGAATATTTAAAAAGAGGAAGTCTCCTTAAACAATCACAAAGGCCTTGAAATCTGGAACAAACTTATTTTGTGACCTGATTCAGTTTAGAGGCAGCTCATGTTAAGGTTACCATTAAACAGGGCTGGAGCATTATTGAAAGTGACCCCACTTTGTGTGAAGTCTAGAGCCCCTAGCCTTCCCCTGCAAGTGGACGCCCACCTTAAGGGACAAGTTGGCACCCAGTCACCTGGTTCCCTTAACCAAGAGTTTTTGGCTCTCCAAATCCACAGGTAACCACCCATGTGGGAACTGTAATTTTTGAATTTTTTGTCTTCAGCCACGCATTATCCACACCAACAAAGGCTTTTACTGTTTTTTCATCAAGACTGCTTTGGTTTCTCTTTTTTCTGACTTCATACTTCCAGCACCTTTTAGGCTTTTTTGTATACACATTTTAATACAGAAATGACCAAAAGACTTGCTCCCTTTTCTGCCTTCTACTGGTAAGAGTATTTCTAGTTAAAGGATAGAGAAAATATTGTTAACAGCTGCTTTAAAAAATGCTTTACTCTTCACCTAACTCAGTTGTCGTTGGCCGTGGCATTCAGCTGGTTCTGCATAGGGGATCTGCAGTGGGATTTCTGAGAGGCAGTTTAACCACAAAAGACCTACCAGGAGCTAATAGAGGGTCACTTGTTCACTACAGTGCGGTCCTTGTTTGAGATGTTAGGGCAGATTAAACAGAGGAGATAATGTTGTCAGACAGGATGAGCGAAGAAACCAACCTCTCAGACCGGTCAGGCTGCATTGTCTGTATACTCAGAGTTATGACAAGGCAAACAGGATGCCAAAGACATGAAATACAACCACAAAATCTAGCCTTTTTGTTTGTGTGTGGTTGAATAGTAACCATGATGACGTCTGACCTTCCTTTCTCTCTATAACTCAGCAGGAATCCATCACATTGAATAATCACGGCTGAAAGAATACATTACACAACTTTCCTGCAGCATTACACGCAGGATGTTTTTAGCCATGTATATCAGTTTCATTAGAGACATGTGATTCACTTAAAATGTCACTCAGTCATCTGTTATTAGGAAACAGTGCACATTTAATAAACAGAAAATGTATCACAGAGCAAATAGAACAACATTGATCATTTCGGGATGCCTTTTTTTCATCAGGTTGCCTGTTGTCCTGACTGTAAAGTGCATGAAAATACAGTATTTACATTAAAATCAAGAAAAAATAAGCTGATTTATGCATTAGCAAACGTACACTGGAAAAAAAAATTATGCAAAAACTTTCTTAAAGGTGACTATATACAAGCGTTTTTTTTAAGAATGTAAAAGACAGCGGGAACAGCATACTTAAACTTATATTATTTCTTCAAAAGTGTATATTTTTTCTGAAAGTTTTACTGTCACAATCATACAGAATGTGTCAATTTTTGTTATAGCCTGTTATACAGTGTTGTAATGATGTTAGCAATGATCATAACCCAGCTGTGCCCATTATAGGTCTCATTTGTTGCCACATTACACAGCAGCCATGGTTCCCTTACTCACACACCATTGAACACTTAACAGATGTTTGCCTTCAAATTTCACTGCCCTAATGATGGAACAATGTAATAATCAAAGAGGCACTTTAAGTGATTTTGATTTACTTAGTAGTGAGTTCACAGTGATTTCATAATATTAAAGGTGTTTGATCTTTGGGTATCATTGAAATATTCCTTCAATGTTCTTTGATGGAAACAAATTATTTCTATATCAGTTAACTGGCTTTAATACGGACCTACTTCACGGCACCTAATAGTTTTTCCTAAGCTTTTTATCACACAATACTGTATACTGTATATGGGTGCTGTTTTACGAAAGACTACATTTCTAGGGTTATAAAGGCATTGTGTAATTAACATTGCTTCTTCCTAGAATATTTTTTTTCTCTTTCAGTTCCCTTTAAAACCTGTCATGTCCACCTTCAAGTCATTTTCCTCTCCAGTAGGTCTCCATGTCTTGCCTCATAGATCGGCATCATATGGTCTGCCGCTGTAGGAGGTGTTGACTGACCGGGCTGCGGGGCTCTTGGCCCGGGGGAAGGACACGTCGTCATCCATGGAGTCCTTGGAGTAAGGCACGCTGCTGCTGGCGCTGCTCCTGGCCCGGTTCAGGCTGGGCACCTCAACTCGTCTCGATGGCGGCTTCTGGTGGCTGAACCGGGCGCCCGTGACCTCCTCGACCCGTCTCTCGCCTCGGTTTTTACCTCCGCAACAACGGCAGATCCCGATGAACATGACGAAGCCGGCCAGGACTTCGAATATCCCGCCGATGTAGCCCAGGACGATGCAATAGCCGACGCGCACGTCTATGAGCGGTGACACGGATGTGACCTCGGTGAGGATGTGGGTGTACCAGGCGATGGGTATGATGGTCATGACACCAGAGAGGAAGATCAGCAGTCCACCAAGACCGGCAATGGTCCAGTTAGGATTGTCTTTCCAGCAGCGGACCCCCGGGATGGCCACGGCCAGTCCGATTAGAGTCACGATCAGGGATGCCACCATCAGCCCCTGGGCGACCTCGATGATCTGGTTGCCGAAGTACGTGGTGTCCTGCAGGGTGCAATCCGCTCTCGTGTTAGTTGAGGTAGCCCTGCAGATTTCCCAGATGCCCTGCTGGATGAACTCGTCGCTCGGGGTGTTGGGGATGTTGTGGAGTGTCCTCCAGTTTGGGGCCACGGTGGCGGTCAGATCCAGGATCCAGCCGCAAGGGGCCAAAACCATCCCGAAGATCAGGATGCCCGGGGTGCGCAGGGACAGCCGGATCCACTCGTCCGCTGATCGCCTCGGCATGATTGCTGCTGCTGTTGTTGTTGATGTGTGTGCGTTTACTCCCAAACTCGGTGTAGTTATTTTAAAAAGGAGCGTCTGAGTTTTGACAGCAACAGCTGCTCTTCAAAACAAGTCCGACTGAAACCTGGCAGTGGGCGGGGCTTCCAGCCTTACCTGTCTGGCTCAGGGTCTCCAAATAGGACAGGTGTGGCGCGCCGTGCGCAGCCGGGTTGGAAGCTTTCTCATCCTCATCTGCAGGCACAAAGACGGGGAAAGGGGAGTTTCGATGTGGCTTTTTGTCATGCAAATTCGTGTAAAGATAAAGAACAAGAGAGAGATCCACATTTATGTCCGTGAATAGTCTCTGGAGCGGGCACTCCTGATTATCTGATTTTTCAAGTTAAAAATAAAAATAGTTTGAATATTCTGCCCATTTGGCTGTTCTTTTTACCATTGTCCTCAGGATTTGATTTTTGTAAAAGAAAATATTGTAATTTCAAAAAATTCTTTAAATAACAAAAAGAATTCATTAAAAGTGTGTAGCCTAAAGAGGAAAGACTATTACAACAACGAACAAAATACCTGATTGTCGGACGTTATTTCACAGATTTTTTATTAATAAGCCATAAAATATCCTGATTCTTCAACTTAAAAATGTAGACAAGCGTTTCTAACATTTGTTCAACAGGAGCAAGAAAACATAAAATACACGCCTCAAGACAGGGACGGGAGGGTGTGTCGTAATGAAAACAAACAATAATTAGATTTTGTTGAAATAAAAGTCACATGCTTCTGTATGGCGATTAAAACCTTTGGCACTGAAAATATGTTTTTTATGAGAGTCTTTTACTCTGATCTCTGCTTAGGAAGTCATACAGCAGACTACTATTTTTGTAAACTGAACCAGTCACTTGTTTTTGAGATCTTTATTACAAAATTCACATTTAAATTTCTCAACAGGAATCAGGTTTAGTAAAACCCAGTCATACTAAGAGATCATGATGTTGGCGTTGGTTGGAAAATGCCATCTTGGTTGCGTGGGAATCATTTTAAGTAAGAATGTGGTTCTGCAAGAATCTTCTGACAAGCGGTCAAATACCTTTCTGCCACTTTGTCTTTCTCTCCTCGTCTCTCCTTTATGTTGTTCAGTCAGTCTTATTCTGTTTGTCTCTTGTTTGGCTTGCTTTTTTTTAACTCCCTGACAAACTCTGCTCTTCCTTACATTTTCTCTCTGGTCAGTCATGTGGTAGCATGAAGGTGGATTATTAACAAATGGCCATCAGCTTAATTTACCCCTCATGAAAGCAGTTAAGTTTCTAAGGAAATTAGCAGCCAATGATATGACTAGGAACTACAATGTCACATTGGATGAGTTAGTTTTTGTATGTTTTTTACCTTTTAATGTGTCAGATGCACATAAGCACATAGTTGTTGTTGGCTATGCAAATTCAAATGGGCGAATCACATGTTCCAGAAGCCGTTGGAGATGTTTTATTGTTGATGTGGAAATGTTTTTTCAGGCCAAGTGTGAGCTTTGACACACAGAGAGGAGGAAGTATGACAGGTATGTCAACCAACCGACCTTACCACTTCTAGATGCACAGTCACTGTTGGTTGTCACGTGTAATCAGCTGTCACATCATACGTGGATATCAAAACTACACAGGAGCTGTTGTAAAACACTGTACATTTCCATAACAGTCCTTTTTGTGGTGCTTGAACTGAAAACCATCAAAATGAACATCATGTACATGTTGGTAGCTTATTGGTTAAATGACGGCTACCATTGACTAAAAAGTTTAACTTTTTAGCTTTTTTAACATACTTTCCAGCCTGTGTTTTGAAATAAACATGAAGAGCTCTCCCAGTTTTTCAAGTTCTTGATCTGCTAGAAAAAAATAAGCAGAGTGCTCTTTGTCAGTGTTACTGGTTATTGTTTTTTTTGTTTTTTTTTAAATAATGTTCTAGTTAAATAAAGAAAATGAAATTTGGCATACTCTGTATATATAAATAAGTTAGACATCTTTATAAAAATGACCAGTCATTGATGAGTTATGTCTTTAGATGAGGTTTTCCTTTGTAAATTTGTATTGATGCTGCATCTTTATTCACATCTACAGTTAAAATAGTCCTTGTATTTGTTTTGTAAGCCATAACACAATTCATTGTATAACACATTGTCAAGGAGCTATGTTTGGTGGATATGTTTCCTGGTCTGTTTCAACGAATGTTACTGTTGAAAAAATGAGTTGGCTGTCACGTTGGCCTACATACCATGAAAGCAGCTCAAGACATTCCTCAAAGTTTTCATTCTCCACATCCGGGTTGTCATTATCATTGATGTGCATGTGCACGACACGCATATGATCAGTTTGAAGCAGTGTATCAAGTTTCCCTTTTTTTTAGTTTTTTTTACTTGGGAAATTGTTGCAAGTGTAAGCACAACACAAACATGCTTACGCACAGCAATGGGGGCTGTGGAGAAAGTGTTAATGAAGTTACCGAAAAGAATAGGGACTAATTAACTTTAATATACCTTATTGTTTTTGTTTTTCTTGTATATTATAGTTTACTCTTTTTTTTAGAGACATTTTGTCTAATATATATTTTTACACTTGACTTCATTATGCCAGTGATGTAGGGTGCTGAACTTGCCTTTGACTCAGACTGCAGGATCTTGATAATACATTCTTGCCAGGCTATATTTGGTGTTCAATCAGTAACTTTTCATGTCAGTAAATCTGTTAAATCCAGAGGAGAGTGATGAGAGAGATATTACAGTTAATGCCAAATACTTTTAATGCAGAATGTTTGCTGTTACCTTGCGGGCAGAAGATGTAACTGTTACATTTCTCAGTTAGTAGAAAAACTATCAAAAGCTACAAACTTAAGTATTTTTGATATGTAGCTCAGTATTTCTTTCATCGGTAACAGTGTTTTCTTTTAGTCAGATGGTCCCTGGCTTATTTCACAGTCATAAATCTGGAGTTTTCATAATGTTTCTGTAAGTTTTCGTCTAAGTGTTGTATTTCTTTCTGCAGTACAAAAACAAGCAGCTTAGGTCATGAAACTCTACATCCAGTAAAATGTCAGTGACTGTGCTTATGTCAACAACAAAACAAGACTGTATCCACAAGTTATAGATTGAGAAATAGATATAACCCTTAAATTTCAGGTTAAAAAATTGTAGCTTCATTTGAGTTGAAGGGATCAGCTTGTGTGGAGCTAACCTGAAACAATGAAGACACACAAAACCTGTATGACAGCTAACATGCAGAGTGTAGCAGGCTGAGTAAGCTGTCAATCAATCAAAAACACATTTTTAAAAAAAACTTATCTAGGTTATAAACTCAACTGTTTAGTAGTGTATTCATTGATAGATATTTGGCTCTCTTTGGACGTTCAGAGGGCTCCTCTATTTTTCCTTAACACATTCATTTGACGCTGTGATATTAGCAGAAAAATTTATTCTTAACTGCATGACCTTCGTTTTGGTTATTCATACGGAGAGACTACAGTCATATAAACATAAATGATAAGAGGCTTGAGGTTTCTTTGCAATAGATGGCCCACATTTGACCTTACATGTAATTGTAAATTGATTGGATTTATTGTCTTTGTTTTGTACTTGTATTCTGCTAGTCTTGATAGGTGGTACCCAACGATTCTATTTTTAGCAACAGTCACACAATTATATGTCCATTACACATGGTTAGGACAAACTTTTGTTTCTTACATGTGTCCCTGCCAATGAGTGTGTTTATGTGTAAAAGTGCATGAGTATATGTTTAGAACTCTTTTAAGGAACTGATATTTTTGTTTTCTTTGTTGTTATTCACAGTTTGTCGATAAAAAATAATATAGATAAAAACAAATACAATGGAAAAAAAAACCTGTATAATGTTATTTCTTTGGTTACACAAAGATAGTCAGAAAAGATGATTTTACCTAAGTATTTTGCTTAAATATTATTGCATCATACTAATTTAGTGCCACATTTTGTTTGTACACTAGTGTGTTGGTTGTTTGCCATGTATTATTTGTGATGTTGTGTAATTACAAAATTATACATGGCTGCTTTGATGCAGCCGCTATATTCTGAAGTAATTATTGATATTTCCACTAGATGGCGGTATTGTATTTTGCCAGGTCCAGCTAACATCACTTATCTCCACTTGGACAAAAATAGATATTTTTGTGCACTTTCTGACGTAATCGATTTGTTTGTGACACAGAGGCTGAAAATAAGAGTGATTTTGACGCACCGAATCCAAATAAATATCATTTATTCAATCAATTATGTTTCCAAAAAAAGTAGGCCTTTTAGTAGTGTTATAAAAATAATATACTAGACAGCATCATCAGACAAAATTATGTTCCATCTAACAGGTAAACATAACACGGATGACACGTATGAAAAAGAGCAAATTCAAGATGTGAACACGGTCCATTATTACAACGTCCCTATTAACATTTTAATAGGACTTTAAAGGCTTCAGACAGGTTAAATATTTTTTTATTGCGATGATCAATTATTTGGTTGTTTTTGTAAACTTTAAAGAACCCATATTTCTAAGATATTAAGTCTATAAACCTGCAAAAGCACCCTGTCATAAACATTGATGGAGATACACTATTGTCAGTGTAAACAAGATCGTTCCCGGTAAGCCTGAGCGGAAGTTGGACTCTGCTGGGCAGGAAATTGTCAGCAGTGTTTTTGTTGCTAGTGGGGACCTGTTGTGTTGTGAAAATGGCGACGCCTCGTCGCACCTCCCAACAGCAGCAGCAGCCAAACTCCCTGCTGTCCTCCCCGCTCCGCGGCTCCTCTCTCCCTGGAAGCCCTCCTGGCTCTCCGCCGGCACCCACCGACGATGCCACCCCGCTTCCCCACCGAGGCGCGATGGAGAACGCAGCTGACGGTGAGGTAACCCCTGCCTCTCCCACCACCACCTCCCCGGCTCTGGCCCTCACTGCCAGCAGCAGCAGCAGTACTAGCAGCGGCGCTAGCTCCCCGACCACCACCGAGGGTAGCGGGACCAGCCCCGGTTCTACGCCCGACTCGGCTAGCGGTAACCCGGGCAGCAGCAGCAGCAGCAGTAGCAGCGGTAGCGGCGGCGGTGGTGGAACAAACGGGGCTTTCAGGGAGCTGTTTGAAGCTTGTCGAAACGGGGATGTTTCGAGGGTGAAAAAACTCGTCGATGTGGTGAATGTAAACGCTAAAGACATGGCAGGACGCAAATCGACACCCCTGCATTTCGCTGCAGGTAACCATTAACAAAATCACAGTTTAAGCTAACATCATTGTTAAACAGATGTCAAGATGATAAGCTGTATTTACAGGGTGGGAATGTCCAGAAAGTAGTTAAACAAACACTGGCCTCATGCGAACCGTTAGTTGCAATTATAATCACGTCAGTCTCAGGATGATGGTGGCTAACCGTATAAACAGTAAGCATTTTCAACGAAGCACCACAGACAAAATACTCACCAAAGTCAAGTCAACTTCCTTCTGGGCCTAACTTTTTCACAAGTCCATGAGCCATTAGTATGATTATTATATGAAGAAAATATCTATATTTAACAACTGTTGTCCAAAGCAATTTTCATCTCCTTTTCTCAGTTATTTGGGTTTTAAGTCTCATTCAAACATTAAGAATAGAAGAAAATATTTTCAATGATAAGATAGAATTGCAGATTGGCTTCCAAAAACTCTGAGGAGATTGTACTGTAGTTTTGTAGATCTGTTTCTTTTGATTCCCTCTAAATGTCTAATTCCAGCATTGTAGAAAAACTCCTATTGTACTGCTGCTGTCCAGTGTTGCAGGCCTGAATCACACCAGAACCCCTAACTAATAAAGTTTAAAGAACACTGCACAATGTGAATAGGCAGACTTTTTCCACAATTTGAGTTACTGGCCCTGTTGCAGCTCTATAATTGCTCATTTTGTTTTGTTACTGTTCACTTAGCAATAATAGATGGGAAGTAGATGTATATTAATAAAGAAAGGGCTGACATCTGAGCATGGGTGTGAGTCAAACATTGCAGCTGCGTAGTAACTGTACAGTACTTGCTTTATGTGTTAAGAGACAGATGCAAGGCCAACAGAAACAATATAGAACCATATAGCACAATATAAAGTCACAATATAGCACTGAAAACCCCTGGTCATACAAGAATATCAATAGACCTAAGAATTTAATATCAACAGTATACTATAGTCTATGATAATTACTTAAAAATTAGGTATTTGGTAACCCCTCAGGCAAATTACATAATACTAAGTAATTATAACTAAGATCTTAGTTATAACTAAGACCTTACCTAAGCTTACTTAAGTTAACTTAAGTATGATTATGTAATAACAGACATACAATAGGTTTATGCTTATCGAGATCTACATTTGTGGTGACATGTGGTATGTATTGTCTGATTACATTCTGCGGTTAGTCTGCCTTTAGCTCAGACAAATCAATGAATGTGACATAACAAACGTAATCTTTAAACATTGAGTTTTGACACAGCAAAACTTAGAAAAGACTCACTGATCTCAACAATAAACAAGATTTCTTTATTTTTTTTGTTTAGGTCATGACTAACCTTGTTAATGAATCATCACAGTCATGTGAAGTGCTCATCCCCACTTCTGCTCCACATCTAATTGTTTTTAATTACTTGTTCACTGCAGACAAAAAAAGAGAAAAACCTGCGCAGCTGTCTTCTCAGTCTTTCCTAATTCTCTGCAGTCTGAATAACAAGTTCTCAGTCTCGCTGTAAGTTAGTAGTGAATTCATAATGAGCTGCAGCCACTTCAAGTGCCTTGTGAAAAAAACTAACAAAGTATATAAGTGGAAAAATGTTAAGCATTAATTATTAACTTGAAGTAAGAATCAAACTAAAAAACAGATACAGCAGAAGTAAAATGAGACATGAAATGAAGAACATTAAAGTGACTGACTGTGAGTTTCAGAATTTCTTGAAAACTGATGTTTTCTGCGAATGCTGCAAACTTAAATCAGTTCGCAGTCTGTCATCTGTTTTCACCAACCTTCCTCCACTGTCTCCACCTCTAACCCTCTGATCTTATCTCAGGTTTCGGGCGGAAAGACGTGGTAGACCACCTGCTTCAGACAGGGGCTAACGTGCATGCACGGGATGACGGCGGTCTGATCCCGCTTCACAACGCCTGCTCGTTTGGTCACTCTGAGGTGAGACTTTCCACAGCAACATTTGAATTCACTAGAATGTTGATTTTTTTTGTCATATTTGTGTTGATAGTTGTTTTATTTTTCCATTGTTTTGCCTTTGCGCCAGAGTAATTAACAGTAATAAAATAAAATTAAATACATTTACCCAAGCTCTGTACTTAAGTAAACTTTTGATGTACTTTACTTAAGTATTTCCATTCATGCATCATCATACTTATATTTTGCTACATTTTAGAGGCAGTTATTGAACCCTCTACTCTTTAACATTTGTCTGACAGCTTCAGTTACTTTCAAGATTATTATCTTTCACACCCTTTCTGTAATAATAATCAAAATTGTATCTCTGAATCCAGAGACTTTGAAGTGGCAATGGTTGTAGTTGTTTTTAAACTTCTTAATGAGGATATGTTACATATTATGCATCTAAACATTTGATATGTAACAGTTCCTTGTTAAGATTTAAACTAACATTGTCCCAACGGTTCAAAAAAAAAAGTCAGAAACTAACAAAAAAAATATGACTCAAACCCAGAGAAACCTTTTATTTCATTCATTTCATTTCAAGGTAAGATAACATTTTATTTTGTTGCAATAACAAACTTCTTCCAGGGTAACTCTAATCAGAGAGTGAGGAACTCTACAAAAGTGGCCAAATATATTGTGAATGACACATCAATACATCACATGATCTGTTAACATTTCTTATGAGTCAGTCACTCCTTCATGAAATGATCAAACTGCAACCTTTTTTTGATTGAGAGATGTCTAATAACAGAAATTACATGTTTAAGCAAGGTTTTAAATGGAGGACTTACAGGACTTTACTTACAGGGGACTATTTAGTAGTATGGTATTACTGTATTTGCTTCAGTGAGAGTTTTCTGAATACCATTTCCACCCCTGATAATTTAGAAAAGACTGAATACTTAACACACTTTTTTTTAGTTGTATTATACCTGTTGTGTGGGGGTGTTAAGCACTCTGAAGGGACACACAAATCTACATGAGAGCAGTGGAAGGCACCATGAGAAGCTGTTACCATCAGGGAAAAAATGTGAGCAAGTCTTTTTATATCCTGCTTGGAACAAACAGTTAATACTTTAGTAGAATGTTTTTTAAAAATTGCTGGTTATAAAAAGTTAGGGAGGCAGTTTTTCACAAAAACTGATGTGGTGGTAAGATCCAAAATGAAAGTGGGAGTAAATTGCAGGCACTGTTGCTATGAGAGCAAAAGGTAATTTCTGTTTTCTGTCAGCTCTGTTTGCCTGTAAACTATGAGAGGTGATTGATAAGTTTTTGGCCTGAGGGAGAATTAGATGAGTTAAACAGCTTTTTTTTAAATGTGAGTGCAGTTTAACTCTTTGAGTGATTATGCAGAAAGTTAATAACTTTCTGTGGTATTTCTTTTTCGGTGTAATTGAAAACTGCAAATCAGTGCTGTCTGAGAAAATGGAAAACATCGACCTTCATGCAGTCATCTGCTTCCTCCGTCTCAAGGGCTCACCATAGGAGGTCCATGTGGACATGGCGGCAGCTTGGCGGGAAGGATACCCTTTTTTTATGGTGTGATATAGAAATGGGCTGCTGCATTCAAACTTGGCAGAGAAATGGCTGCACAAAAGCTGTTTTTTTCCATCCCTTCAGACAGTGCTGACTTGTAATTTTTTTAATCACCCAAAACAGAAATACCAGAGAAGCTACTAACTTCAAAATTTCTGCAGATTCATTGAAAGAGTTGAACTGCATGTGCATGAACTGAAAGCTGAAAAATACCTCTCCCTCTACTTTAGGCCACTAGCTTATCATTCACCCCTCTGATGGTGTCAATACTCAGCCTCAAAGATCACAACAAGGAAATCTTAACATTCACTCTCTTTGCCCCTTTGCTCCTTTACACATTGTGGTCATGTGTATGCATGATGATGTTTTGGAAAATCTCTGACAGATGTGCTAATGCTTTTTTGTCCTCTCAACCATTAACCACAGTCATCAATCTCATGCTTACAGTTTCAGATGATTTAGAGGCTTTTAGAGCTTTCTAGGAAAGCACTTTGTCAGAAAAGTGCTGTGCTAATGCAACTGCATGATCACAGTGATGATTAGCATTGTGATGAGAGTAAACATCACTAGATTTGGTGTGTCACAAATTTGAGAGCCCGTCACAGGCAAAGAAACTTGAAACCTCCATCAGAGAACAGGGGCAGTACAGAAAGTGACAATCTGCATTAGCAAAACCACTAACGTAAGCTAACAAACAACATTATAAAAGATGCTAAGTACACTTTCCATTCTGATACATTTGCTAGTTGCAGTGTTTGGTGCACAGCAGTCTTATCTGAGTCCCAAACATATTTGATTTTCAGTGTAAGTTAAAAAACAATGAGCCTGTGGTTGAATTTCTCAAGTGTTTCATCTTGCTATCCATGTTGATGTGCACAGCTTCCCTACTAGTCAGTCTAATGCAAGGAGCGGCGATGGACGGACACATGGATTGTAATTTACAGATCCAGAATTCCTCTAATTTTTCTTACACAATGTTAAACGTTATAAGTAATACCAAAGTATTTTTATATATACTTTTTTTATATAAATGTCTAAAGAGAGACTTTTTAAGTTTATTAGTCTAAAAACATACATGAAGAGAGGGATTCACTGGGGATTTGAGGGTTTGTGTTTTTTCAAGGTGCCAAATAAAGAGTAAATGCGGATGTTCTGTGTATTGTTTTCAGGTGGTGTCCCTGTTGCTATGTCAGGGGGCCGACCCTAATGCTCGAGACAACTGGAACTACACACCGCTCCATGAAGCTGCCATCAAGGGCAAGATAGATGTCTGTATAGGTAAGCAAAAAACACACACTCCCAATATTGTCAGCCAAGTAGGTATGAGTGTGTGTAGCACTAATTTGGAGGCTGTCTGATTGCATAGTGAGTCAGTATGTTTGTGATAAACCATCTAGCAGCACGTGGAGTTTTTTTTAAAGTAGAGTCTGAAAGGCCTAATGATTCATTTGAACGAAACACAAAACATTCAACGCCAGCCACAATGGTTCCTGGAGTTGCTCCTTTGGTTGCATTGGAATCAGCGGTTCTTCTATGACATTCTGGTAATTAGGTTTCATTTGCGGTGATAATGCTGTGGCAAAGTTTGAGATATTTAATCCTCTGTTGGTTTGCACTGTAGTGTTTGTGCCCCTCCAAAGTCACAACCTGGAGTTCTATTTAATCACATAGTCATTTTAGAAACAATAATAAACCACCCACAGACCGTATGCTATTGGTTTCCATTAGGCACAAAGCAACGAATAACCTTTAAATTACAATTACTGCATTACTGCTTATTCTCGAGCCCACACGGGGGACAAAATAGCATTGATTTCTTTCTGTCTTAAAATATATGAGCTCGCACCGACATAGTTTTCATTTAAAAGGTGAAACGGCACCACAGGCTGGGTTCAGAAAGGACATTTGGAGCAGCAGTTGATCTTTAAAAGGTGATTTGAATAATAGAGAGGCTGTATTACTGATCCCTGAGGAAAAGTCTGAAGTAGACAAGATACGCCACGGCAAGAAAAATGTCGGGGCAATAACTTTGTAGGGTAATCTTTATGATCTTAATGGAAAAGCATCGCTCAATGTGAGTAGTAATAACAAATGAGTGCAAGGATGGTTGGCGTCACCTTGCTGCTGGCATCAGCCTGGAGTGTTGAGTGCAACAAGGAGGGAAAGTTGCTCCAGTCATTTTTATTTCTCCAATAGCTGCTGCAGAGTGTCTGCGCCCTGAGTGACTGCATAGCAGCAAAGGGGCTTCGTGGGGCTCCAGTGATCACTGTGCACAACATTCAGCCTCTCGTCAGGCCTGAGACCAGATATTGATTTAGCAATAATTATGACTGGCACTGAAATAAAGGTAAAAGAATTCATCTTTGTCATCTGACTTTTACTTCATTTAAGCTTGTCTGCTGATTTTCAGTTTAAGCAGTGCTTAACATGAAAAGCAGCATAAAAGAAAGATTTAGAAATGGCAGGAAAACTACAGACAACAAAAACTTGACTTTAAACCTAGCAGAGACACAACAGAATACAGAAAGTATAAAGTAAAATAGAGATTGTTACTTAGTGTGAGAGATGCAATTAAAAACTTTTGAGACTGTTCCTCAGAATGTGCATTAAGCAGGTGCAAGCTGTATAACTCTCATGAGTAAGTGTTCAAACTTACATTACTTGATCATCAACTATAGTCCACAGCTACGACTCAGAGGCAAAAGTTCATTCTGGGGAACAGGATAAAGTTGCAGGGAGCCAAATCTTGGGAGCGTGGTGGCGCTTGGAGTGATGGTAGTATTGTTGAGGAATCTGCTGTGCTAAGCTCTTCTTCATTCTCGTGTTCATTAATAAAACCAACCTTCATACGAGGATGCAAGGGGGTTGATTATCCCGTGTTTAAATTTCTCAAACGCACACCTCTTCTTGTGCAGGTGATATTCATCAGGTAAAAGCGCAGGCAAGTTTGGGCTGAATAAAAGAGTCTGTTGAATCTTACTTAATACACATGTATGGGATGAGGACTTTAGAATGAAAAAACTTCAGTGTTCTTGCCAGTGGCTGGTCCTCCAGGAGTTAACATCCTCAGGCTTTGGAAACAGCAGGTCATGCAGTTTGTTTGTGCTCTATAACCATGTTTTTGTGACACCGTGCTTGTGACACAGACAAGTGGACCTGCTGTCATCCACTGTTCCGGTTATTCCAGTAGAAAGCATCACTAGGTGACTGAGTGTGGCTGCTGAAAATAAAGTCATACACATTTTGGGAAGCAAGTGGATAATAAATATGTTATTCACTGCTGCTGCTTTATCAGTTTGTGAGACCCTTTGAAAATCTGGTACTGTCACTCAAAGAACAGAGTCTATGCAAAAGTGTGTGTCCTTGATAGCTACAAGGAGACGGTTCTCTGCATTACCACACAACGAGGAATAAACATTTCCTCTGATATACTGTGATTTTCTGTTCTGTTTGTCTTAAACTTAATTTTCAAAGTGAAATGAAACCTATAGATGCAAGAAAAAGTCTGAAAACTTATATGCTACGTTAAAAGGTCAGCAATTATATTGAGTAAACATGACTCACAATGCAAAGAAATATCACTGTTTGAAGAGAAAAAATAATATTGTTTAGAAATGAGGTTTTTTATATTGTATTGTACTATGTTGTTTTATTCTGTTGTTTTAGAATATCAGTTTGAACCAGATCATCACAAATTAAATGATGTAGCAGGAAAATTAGATTCAAACCCATCACTGAATGACACAATCTTGTGTTAAGAGTGCTGAAAATCAGTACAGTAGGTCTGCATATCCAGTCCCTAAAGCTTTCAAACAACTGCCTGATAAGTCCAGAGCTGAAGTGTTTGTGTTGAGGTTAAAACACTCAGATTGACCTTCATTCACATGATTTTTTGTTCTCCATCAAGGTCATATGTTTTCCTACAGAGCTGACTTTGGTTCATATTTTTGGTTTTTTGGTTTGCTGTCCCAACTGCACAGTGACAAGTAAACCAAGGCATGTAAACAAAAGTCACATGACCTCTAGGAGCTTATTTATTGGACAGAGTTTTGGTAACCCGTCATCCTGCCAAAGTTAGAGATTTGGCAGCAGAATTACAGTTAAATCAGCTTTTGATTTGACTGAAACTTTGGCTCAGCAGGACGGACTCTCTAGTGTTCAGACAACTCGAGACAATCCCCCTCCTCCATTAATGACAGTTTGCAGTGATGCTGCCAGTCGCACAACCTTCACCTCTGATGCATTAAAAAATCTGAAAGGACATATTAAACTCACTTTCAATGCATTGTGCGAATGGACTACAGATGGAAAATAGCTGTTTTGCTTAATCTGGTGCACCCATCCTGTCGTTTCTTGTAAATGATTAATGTAAGTGCACATTGTCCTTCCATAAATGAAATAAACTTTACTAATCTCATTTTAATCACTGATAATTCTCTATTGTAAACAAATCTCTGCTGAGGTTATAGAAATAATAAAAAAAGAAGCCTTGGTGATGAAACAATCCACTGATCTTCTGTTCATAGTCTTCATCATCACATCATGCTGTATTGATGACCAGTATGTCTTGATGGCTGTACCTGAACCGAATATCCTCTTAAGTAACTGATTTTTTTATATGCCATAGTAAACTGAATTGTGAGATGTTTTATCCAAGTGTTTCAAGATATATCTCACCTGCTAGTTTAAAAAAAACAGCTCTATTGTTTTAATTGCAGTAAATCACTAATGATTATTCCAATAACTGATTGATCACTGTACCTATTGGATTAAACATTTACTCCATTTGGTGACACAAAATTTCTCAGTGGTAAGGTTTAAGTAAGGTCCTCAAATCGCTTGTTTTAATGACTTACTTAAAGCCCTGAAACCAAAGATATCTAATTAACAGTATTATCTAACAGAAAAAAGCAGCATAACTGTCACATTTGACAGGCTGAAAGCAATGAGTGTATGGCTTTTTCT
>JAPZDZ010000011.1:3571529-3582450 GCA_029783805.1 Acanthurus tennentii
CCTCAGCACCATTTTTCCTCATGATTGGACCAGCTTTTTTCTAAGTTTTGTTTTTCTGGTTGGGTTTGTCACAATTTTGCACAGAGTGGTGACTGGACTTCAACTGTGTGGTCATAAGATAACTGTTGCCAGTCTGACATTGTCCAGAAAACAAATCGCTGTCCAAACAAGGGATTTAGGCTGCTGAGATAGAGCTTTTCAGGTATTACAGGAGAGCCTTGCCCATTAGAGACAAAACTCAAAACACTAAATTACTGTTATTGTAAGAGAATCAAAACAGTTTTCCAGACTGAAGAATGTGATGTGTGAACTACTTAAACCTGAACATGTGTTGCTGTGTGGCAGGGCATCTTTTCTTTGTCTGCCTCACTATGGGCATGTCTTTATACTCTCGCCATAGGGTTTTTATATCTGTGTGTGTGTGCACGTGTGAGAGTGTGTGAGTGTGTGTGTGTGTGTGTGTGTGTGTGTGTGTGTGTGTGTGTGTGTGTGTGTGTGTGTGTGTGTGTGTGTGTGTGGGATTGGTGCAGAACTAAATCATATTTTTGTTGAGCGGCGAGTGGGTGACTAAAGTCTGCGTCAGTGCTGGGGCAGAAGAACACACACACACATACACACACATGCTTAAGCATGCACACAAGCCATGTTATCTCCTCTTCTTCCCTCCTCTCTTGCAAGGGTTGAGCAGTGTGGTTGGAAGTGTACACAAGTCAAAGGGCATGTGCACCAGGGACTGCTCAGCAATCATAATAGTGGGAAGTGAGATAGCGAGGAAGGCAGTGAGAGTATTGACATTAGACCCCTTCAAAAAAAAGCTTATTTACTGAAAAAAATACTGAGCGCAGGCTGGATTTGTTATTCAGCTCATACCTGTTTGGTAGTCACATGACCCTATTCTCTCTTCTCTTTTACTCTCTCCACTCTCTTCTCTTCTTTCTCATTTCTTCTCTGTGTTTATTACTCTCTGCCTCCTCTTCCCTTCTGTCACACAAGCACTCCTGGTTTGTTTTGCTCTCCCTCCCTTCTTTTCATTCTCTACTTCTTCCACCATCCCTTGATTCTCAGCCCCCCGCTCCTCCCCTCCCTCCACAGCCTCCCCTCTCTCCCCTCTCATCTTGCTCTCCGCTGCATCGCTCAGTCAGTCGGAGAGGCGAGAGTCTCTCCACTCGCATTGCCTGCCCGCCTCGTCGCTGCTGCTTCTGCCGCTGCCTTCTCGATAAGCTACTATCCACTCGTCTCTCCCTTCCTCACTCATTCTTATTTATTTTCTCAGCTTAACTGTAGCTCCCTCCCCCCCTGCCTCCTCAATGGAAGTGTGATGTGTTTCGTAGACAGTCACGTAGCAGTTCTGTAAGGTCTGCTGTTTCTCTGCCGGTGTGCTGTAGCGTAGCTTTCGCTGCTCTTGTTGTGGCATGTCTGTTTACATCAGCGGCATGGCTCGCAGGGCAGGGGCAGCCAGGGGCAGCCAAGGGAGCAGTGCTAGCAACAGAGGAGGAGCAGCTGGAGGAAGAGGAGGAGGAGAGAAATGTGAAGCAGGACGTGCAGAAGGACTGCCAGGACAGCCAGGAGATACAGCCAGAGGAGGAGGAACAGGAAGGATAGCAGAGGAGCAAGAGGGAGAGAAAGGAGGAGGTCCAGGAAGAGCAGTTTATGGAGCAGGCTGTGGTTCAGCAGGAGCGGGGGGAGGAGGACGAGGAGGAGGTGGAGGAGGTGTGTGTCGGGGAGTTTGCATGTCAGTCCAGGAGCTCAGCTACTGTCTGTGTCTGCCCTGTTGTTGTACAGTGTTACTGCAGCATGGAGCCGACCCTAACATCCGCAACACTGATGGAAAGTCTGCCCTGGACCTGGCTGAACCCTCCGCCAAGGCCGTGCTCACAGGTCAGTGTCCTGTCTGAATGTCTGTCAAATGCCGCACACACACACACACACACTCAAGCACAAGTCTGTATTTCTTTCTGTCTTACTCTCCATGGCTCTTTGTATTAGTCTAAATCTTCCCTGTCCTTAGTTTCTTGATTTCTTTCTTTTTGAGTCTTTAAAAGATCCACATTCCCACTTCTATCCCAATGTTGACATTTTGCCCTAGAACTGCCATTCATTACCCCATTTTGTCCAAGGCTGTATGCACTATCATCCTTTTATTTTGCAAGGTCCTTCCTCTCATGCATTCACAGTGCTTGTTATTCAGTGTTCATGTTCAAGGCTTCACACACATTGGTCACCACATCACTATTTTTTTGTTTCGCTCTCTGTCTCTATTCAAGGAACAAAGGTGTATTTTTTGTCCCTGCTTTTTTCCTTTTCTTTTTTCTTTTTTCCTTTACTTCTTTTCAGACTGAAGCTGCAGTCATTATGTTGAGTTTTGATTTGCTTGCCATTCTTTTCATTTTTTGATTCTTTTTTCTTTTTTTCCATGCTTCCTTCCGTCCCTCGTTCCTTCCTCTAATTTCATATGTTGCCTAAAAGTGGAGGAGTAACCTCAACAATCTCACAACAGAGAAGTGTTTTCTTCAAAACAAAACAGTGCTTCAAATACTGACAAAATAAAAATACATTTAAATGCAATCTAAACCTACCTCCCACTACATAAAATACTATTGTGGCCTTATGAGTGGCCAGGGAAAACGCTTATCACCACCATCATTATCACCACCATCATTATCATTGTCATCATCTTTGTTCCACTGGGAATTAGACAAGATCTCACAATAAAATATTCAATATTTTCTCCTTAATAAAACAGCAGAGAGCAGCTTTTACGTTCGTTAAAGCAACCTGTTGATAAACCCATCAGAGGACTTAAGTGGCCAACATGGGACACAAAAACTTTGCCATAAAAATCAGACTAATTATTAGTTCTTTCATTGTTACAAGACCTTAAAGGCAGCAGGACTCATTACACTTTCTTAGTGGTATTGGAGCCACTAGTACTCGGTTACAGACTTTTAATGAGGATCTAATTAAAAATATATGTCTGTTGAATAAATAATTTTGTTTAAAATTTATCCTTACTTGGAATCTGAAAGTACAGAAAGCAAAAAACTTGTTGCTGGTTTTTAGACCTGATTTTTTTGCTCCCCACCACTTCTTTGCACTGTGTTGAGTGTTTATTTGTCAGTGTTCTGTGTGTCCACTGATGAGTTGGGAGTCTTATCTCACTTTTTTCTGAGATTGGAAAGGCTGAAGACATTGTTTTTATTGAGCACAGTTAGTTTTTGTTTGCAGTAGTGGTTGAGTAAAGAGAATTTAAAGTCTCAAATCTCTTTCTGTGTTCAATCTCTCTATGCTTGTTGACACAGGCTCTAAATCATTTTTTCCAACATCATTTCTGTGTTTACATTATCAATCCCTGTGGTATCAAAGTGAAAATAGCAAAATAGGGCCTGAAGGGTGTCAAAACATGAAGGGGGGATTTTACTACAACTGTCTTGTGAAAAATTGTTGTCATTGCCAACTTGAATTAAAATGAGTTAGTTTGGTGCCAGAGTTATTAGAGTTTGCCCATTCGCCCCATCCCAGTATCACCCATTACACAAGTTTAACAATAAAGCTGTTGAGGAAGTTCAGTTAATGAACACAGAACCTAGACAATTTAACAGAGAAAAAATTAAACTAATTTTAGTCTGTATGTGATAGAAAATATGTGGCTGAAAATATCAGGCTTTTATTTGTCTTAATTAATGTAACAAGTTGTTATTAGCTGGAGTAACTTCTCCTCTGATCTGCTGTGGATGGGTGTGGACTGTGGGAGGAAAAGCCTGCCTTGCAACAATTAAACATAAAGAGGAGAGAGGAAGAAACTGAAACACTGACTAGAAGATCTCTGGTTGAAGTTCTATAATGTTAATACTGTCAGTTATTGTCAGATATTCTTGTCCTCTAGCTAGCCCAGAGACTACTGGCTAATGTTTGCTTTCTGAGCGTGTCCGCTTGGATTGTACGCTTGTCAGCTAATCACAGTGCTTCTTATTTTGATAAAATTGATACGTATGGTAATTCTGTAGTACATTTATGGCCAGTGAATTGAAGCATTTGAACCTTACACATATTTCTCCAGTTTATTTCTGTTTAAGATGCAGCTACAATTTGCGGTCTGCAGTCAAAATGTTAGGCTTTAATAAAAGCATTTTTCAATTTTGCATTTGACCCTAAAGAAATGTCTGGTTTTCCTCAGATGAATACAAATATGTTTTCTCAAACAGCAAAATTCAGGTTAGGACGTGATGTCAAAAGGATGTTTGCTGACTGCATTACCGACAGCAACCCAATATTCAATTAGGACAATGTTATAAATGGATATGAATTCTTCCCCAATCTTACTACCACTACCCTCAGTATGCAGCAGCTGCATGAAACATCACATTCATTTATAAGGCAGGGTTTTTCCGGCATGGTAAAGGTCGTATCTCACTGCTGACCCACTGAACCTTCATGTGTTATTAAAATGGAAATACTTCCTAAGAAGATATATGATGCCTGATCTGCATAGTCTAAGAATCTAAACCCTTTATAATAAAAAAAAATGATTTGGTATAAAAAGATACAACTTTATAACCCTTCAAAAATGGGCCTCTCAATACATTTTAACTTCCTTTAAAAACAGATGAAGCTTAGGTGTAATTAATAACCTTAAATGAAATATTGGACACCCACATTTCATTGTGGTCAAATCAATATTGGTGGTAAAAGCGGTCAATTGAAGCAGTAAATTCCTCAGTGTGTTCTGTATTGATTGAGAAAGCTGAATTCTCCTGCTCCTTATGCTGTGCCAGCAGTGCCTACAAGTACCAGGGTGCATTGCACATGAGTGACTGACACCAATGCCCACTTAGTTAAACAAAAGTAATGAGAACAAGTTTTGTTTTTGAGTGGGAGCACACACCCTGACTACCCAAGCTGAAACAGCCTGTAGTTCTTTCTGGACACCAATTACCCCACTGTTCTGTTTGAGTTCTACTGCTGATTTTGCAGCAGAACTAAGTTTTCCCTGTCAATATAGCACACATTGAGCAATTAATCGCTCCAGTTTACCATCAACACTAATTGGACATCCATGTATAAAAAAAGAGTGCATATTCCCTTTAAAGATGGCTCCCTTCCATTAAGGTGATTCATTAGGCCATGCCAAATTCTGGCACTGCCACCTTAATTAAGGTTATTAATTAAACCTCTGCTTTCCAACAACATGTCAAAGTGTCTTATGTGAAAAAAAGCCTGTTAGAAAGTGGCCAAAAGCTGATGGCGTGTAGGGCATTAAAACCCATAAAAATGTGACTGAATTCTCATTGTTGCACTTAAGTATGAGCCTTCAAAAGTAGCAGATGGGTGCATTTTAAAACTGTAAGAAAAAAAGACACCAACATGACTTTCTATGGACATCTAAATGTTATCTTCCATTTCCAGCATCTGCTGTTTCCACAGCCATTTACTGATGCATTCAGGTGAAAATCAACAGCATAAACAGAGAGGCAGTTGATCCATAACACCAGTACTTTTCATCTCTTTCGTCAGTATGTTCCCTCTACAGTGGTTGTTCTTCATTCTGTCAGATCGGAAAAAATTACCGCTTCTTGTTAGTAAGGTGAATTATGCTTTTAATGATCCACACTAATTACCTAAACCTATTGACCTGTTACATTGTCTTTTTACCTAGCACCACCCTTGAGCGACTGCGCCCTTGTAATTAGTTTTGGCTGCAGTGCATTTAATGCAACTCTCTTAAAAAATGGTCTTATTAATTTTGGCATGGTCTGATTTTGGCCTCCAAGAGTGTAAATCTGAACTTAGGTGATTGTATACTTGTAGCCTCTGTATAATTGTCAACAATGAAAGTCTGCATCCTCACTATCCTATATGTTCTCTGTCTATGAGAGAGAGGTTCTGCTCTATTCCTCATCTCTGCCGCAGGCCAGCACCACTTTCAGCTTCAGTCTGTGGTGATGGAAGTTTATATTGACCCATAAATTAGCTCTACTGCCCTGCCACATCCAACCAACTGCTCTCAGAAATGATAGACTTTGTTCCCTGTTAGCTGAAGATAGGAAATGAAAAGACACTGATACAAGTAACTTCAGATACCTCTCACACTGCATTTTTTTGAAATTTTTAATCTCACAGTTTGTTTTCCTGCTAAGAGTGAACATGTTAAAACATGGCAGGACGATGCCCTTTTACACACTCAACAGGGGATTCTGCAGTTTAGTCTATTGTGAGGACAAGACATCTCTATTTACACCACACTAGGGGCGTACTGAGAATTTGATGACAAAGTCCTGGCTGAACTCATAGGACAGGCCCTTTTAAATAAGTTTTGGTTGTATTAGCTATTGGAACCTGCCATTGCCATATCAGCAAAATAAATGAGCGATTAAGTTTAAAAGAAACGTGAATGCTTCAAAGCCAAAAAATAATAATAACCTGAAGGTAGAATCTCTCCACATCAGCCTGGTGTGTTCTTTATGTAAAAAGAGTTTCAAGTCAATATTACGCTTTATCAGGTTACAAAGGAGGGCAGTCGCTGATAACATGTAAGATAAGCTTATTGCTAAATGGTCACCAACTCCTGGAGCTAAATTCGGACGCCCTGCGATAGAGAGCATTAATCAGATGTTGGAGCAGAGCTGGTCTGTTATAATCTGATTTATAGTTCTGCGACAGTGTGGAGCACATTGAGGAATGCTTGTCAAATTTGTATTTGGTGATCTGGCAGTCATTTTCAGCACAACCACTGCCCTTAATCACAAAGTGAAGGTGTTCTGGGTAGCCCACAACCAGAAATGCACAACATGCTCATTTACTGTGTAAATGGCACACATATCCTTCAAAACTAGCATACAATGGACATTAAGTTAATAGGGACAATGTGACTCTTGGTAAACAGTGATCATAATGACTAAAGCTTACATATGACATTTGTGAAGATTTTTGCTATGTTGCCCAGAAAATCCACGCTGACCTGTTCACACCAGTTTCCAACACAGGTTTTCCAAAGGTTCCTGCAATCAACATAAAGGTTTTACTGAAATACCCTAGATTTCCAAAATATTATACTGCAGGAAAGTTATTGAGATAAACACTCAGTAATGATGTGAAAATCCCCAAAAGAGTTAATTTAGAAAACAAAAGGATCACCAGAAGGATTTTTCTTTCCGTCAGTCGTTCCTGTCGCTGGTGATTGATCTTTCTCTGTCCGGTGAGCAGTGATTAGGACACTTTCATCAAGTTGTTTCTGCCCTTGACGATTCTGTCTCTTCTCCCCTCATCTCTCCATGGCATTCTTTCTTCACTCATCAATTAGGGCGTTGTTTAATGAGCTTGCAAGTACAGCATGTACTCCATCTAGCCCTCATACTTACATCAGCCTTGATGTCATTGTCTTTCCCACTGACACGTCCTCTGTACTCTTTGTCCCCCTGCCCCTGCTGTCCCTCACCCATCACAAGCTCTATGCCGACCGGCCTCTCCATGTTCCTCCTGAAATTTGTCATTAATTCTCTTTCTGCACTTCATTTGAAAATTTCCACCACACCTTATCCTCTTAATATTTTTGATATAATAATAAAATCATTATATTGTCAGTCTATGAAGTAAACATAGATGAGCTGTTGCTGTATCAAACCTCTCAGCTAAACCTGAAAAGATAGTGGTACATGACTGAAGCTACTTGTTCATTAATTTCAGGTTGAGACTTTAAGATCCTACAGGCAAACTGGGCAGACATAAACTCTGTGTAATTTAGCTGCGAGAAGCAATTAATGTGATAATCTCTCTTTAATTTTCTCTGTTATTAATTTTCAGTTGTTGATTTTGTCAGCTCTATTTGTTTTTGTCTGTAACAGAATACTTGTATTGATAAAAACAACAACTGATCTTTTCGAGAATGAAAAAATTCCTGTAGAAGAAGAGGAAGGACAAACTTTATAGATACAATTGCTTTATCAGGCTAGCTAACAAAGAGAGTGACAGGTGTGTCAAAAGATGCGTTAGTCTTCTCTTTGTGTGTCTTAAGAATGCTGTCATGATATGTTATTACCATCATTTAAATTTTTATGCTTTAATGACAATGTATAGGCTTTTTATCAGCATTTGATCATTTAAAAATACAAATTAATGACCATATAATTTGTCAAACATGAGAAACTTACAGCTGCATTTATTAGGACATAAAGAAAAAATCTGCACAGAGATACAGAATGTGTGGTTATGTTTCAACAACACAACAAAAAGCAAAACTTCACATAAAAGTTTCTAGCTAACTTCCAAAAAGAAGCCAAAGTTCATTGGGTTAAACTGCACAGCCCAAGAGAAGACGTCCACATTGGACATTAGAGAGGTCTTATAACTTGTCTTTGTCTTATTATATAGAAATTAAACCCCCAGAAGCAATGTTTATTTACAATGCTGAAGGACACAGGACATATTGCGTTAAGTTGCAGAGGCTAGAGGAACACAGTCAAACTCTGACATGACATTATGACTTTGGCTGTCTGTTAAAGCTAAAATGTTTAAAAATGCTTATCACAGTTTGCCAGAGCTCAAGTTGGCATCTTCAAAGTGCTTGTTTTGTTAGATCATCAGTTCAAAGCCCTATTGATTCATGATGATATAAATCTGCAATAACCCAATGAGCAAATGGTGGAGTTTTCCACAGTAATTTTCAAACATTTTGGTTAATTTTCCTGAATGCATCAATAAAAAAAAACAAAAAAAACAATAGACAGCAACTTGAGAACAATGGACTCTGTTAAACGGTGCTTTAAATGTTTACCCTTGCAAAAGGTGGTTGCACCTCTGCCTCTCTTGTGTGAATCTCTGGAGTGAGACAACATTATCCACCATTCAAGTTGCATTTGGTTTTTTAAATCTTCAAAGGAGATGGGCTCTGAGTTGGTACTTTGTGTTCTATTTAGCCATGCAGACGAAAGCACGAACACCCGTCTAAATGGAGTGTAGACTGTGTCTGAAACAGCAGGTATGATGTTGAATCTCAGCTGTTAATCACTAGTAAACTTTAATCTTTTCGTAGCCTTAAAAAGTTGGTTGAAACTTTTCAGAACCTTTTACTTCTTTAATTCAGCCACAAGATGTGAAATATGTGTGTATTGTTACATTTTGTTGTCACTGCTGTTGGTACGAGTGGTGTTTATCAGCTCATTGCATAGAAACGTCAATCCAGTACTGAAATTAATGAAGCAGAAAACCACACCTAACTCAAACAGCACAATGCCATTCAAGTTTTGTACAAACACAGCATGGCATTATCTTTATTGACAAAGTTTGGACAATAGGAGAGAGTCAAAAAGCTGCTTTGCTTTTTACAAGAGTTTCAAATGCCTTTCTGGAAGCTTAAAGCATAGGGCACTGTATGTGAAAGGATGGAAAAGAGTTATTATTCATTCCTGTAATTATTATTGCTGCATAACAAAATGGACAGAGAAAACACTGGAGGGGAAAATAGAGATGGAAGAGAGAGGAGAACAGGGAGAGTGAGAAACAGAGTCCATTAGCTGCTATTAATTACCTCTGATTGGTATTCCAGACTAGCTGAGCTTTTGAGCCTCAGAGAGATCAATTCTCTGCTCTGGACCTTAGTCAACACGCTCTCACACACACACACACACACACACACACACACACACACGCTTATTGCCTCTCTTGTTTTAACTCTTACTCACACCTTTGCACACAAATTTCCTCTGTGATTTGTTGCTCGACAGGCTTACTAAGATTTAGTTTTTCTGTACGAGATTTAAAGGGCTAGTGTGATGGGTTTTAATCTAGATTGAGATTTTTTGGCAGAATATGACAAATAAATTTAAAACAATATTAAAAATCATGTTTTCATTATTGTATAATCACCGAAATTGGGTTATTACTTTAGAATGAGCTCTTTAAATTAAAAGAGGGAGTGGGTCTGCCATGTTGCACCCATGGATCTGTTAAGGACAACTGGATAGTGTCTGAGCCCCAATTTTTCCTGTGAAAGTTGTTCAGTGGAGCATTAAGCCAAAAAAGTTTGACTTCTGTGTGATAAAAGGACCTGAATCTTCCACAAAGTATTATTGGGCCCGTTGAGCATTCACACCAGAGACTTCTGCCTGCCGAGCTTGATAACTTCCGGTTTAGCCCTCCGCTATCTTGAATTGGGATTAAAATGATAATATCTTGAAGCTCTTCTAAATGACCCCCAAATGTTATCAGACCAAATGAATCAAATTATGATGGTAAAAGGAGACATTTCATGGGGGTTGTGATGCTCAGTAAAAAAATTATCCACAATTAAACAGCTGCTTCTTTCACAATCTGAGCTTATGGAGGAAAGTATTTTTTGGGCCATAGTGTGTCAGGTGACATGTTGTATGTTGCAGGCTTCAGAACAGAACACACTTCCAGGGGTTTGGCTGCATAAACATTTTTCAACAGCAGCCCAGAGGGGACAAACCAAAAAGCTCTACAAAGTACCTTTTGCTATTTCTACAAGTTCTCTTGCCACCATAAGTCCTCCTGCATGGAGGAAGAGAGGGCGGGTAAAGGAATATTGAGTTTGCTGCTCGTTGAGGCTGAAACAAACATGACAGCCATCTTGCTTGTTGTCACATCAGTGCAGGTACATGCTAATGTAAGCATCAGAATAAGTTTCTTGTAGAACAGGTAGGGACAAGATATGCACTCTAGGTTGTGTCTTTTGTCTAATTTTATTGATCTGATTCAAAGGAATAGACTCAAAGTAAAGACATCTCCGGTGTCTCAATTAAGAGAGCACTTGATCCTTCTTTCTATTTTTATTTCGTGCTGGAGCACACGCACACGCACACGCACACGCACACGCACACCCACGCACACATACACACACACACACACACACACACACACACACACACACACACACACACACACACACGCACACACACACACACACACA
>JAPZDZ010000011.1:3595998-3617839 GCA_029783805.1 Acanthurus tennentii
ACACACACACACACACACACACACACACACACACACACACGCACACACAGAGACACACACACGCAGACACACACACAAACAAAGCTCCTACACCAGACAGGGGTTTCATATCCAATGAGCTCAGTACATGTGGGCCAGGGACACATGTGCATTTTGGAGGCATGTTATGGTTGCAGGCAGTGCATGTGGGCAATGTGTGTGTGTATATGTGTGTGTGTGTTTTCATCTCTGGCATGTGGAAATGGCATAGCTTTCATTTGGGATTGTGTGTGGGTGGCTGAGCGCTCAATGCCTCAACAGCCTTCCTCTCACTATCTTTCTCTCCCTCTCCCTCTCCCTTTCCCTCTCTTTCTCCCTCTCTCCCAGGCATACACAGACACAGACACACACACACACACACACCCACAGACAAGGAAGCAGCTGGCCTTGCATAGCAGTACCCCAGTGTATTATGGGGTCAGCAGGCTGTTTAAGTGTGAACTGTGAACTCAGTGTGCGTCTATCACAGCTGAGCCACTGACTGGCTCATCACCAATGTCATTTTTCAGGAGAATTTCTTTTTTAGTGTTTGTGTTTGGTCAAATAACTCCTACACATGGCTTATGGGATGTTGTTGTTTTTCTGTTATATTTTTTTCTTGTTATTTCTGGCCCAGATATCAGAACTTGCACCAAACAAAGATAAGTAAAGGTTGTGAAATGGTTCTGCATAGTCTGAGAACAACACTGTGACTCCTGCATAAAGTGAGTGAACCTAATCTGTAGTCAGTTTGCTGTCATCACCATTGATGATGTATTTTTGTTCAGTATATCAAATCTTTCCCTCTAGGGCTGCCAGTCACAGCCAATAAGGAACCAAGCCAAGTCATTTCTGATCAGGCTCCTCTCTTATGACTTATCAACTGTAAATACTAGAAAATTGTATCTCCAAACTGTGTAAAGCTTCAATATCATGAGAATATATAGATCTGTATTAGAATATGTGCTTGGATATTTATACATTAAGATATGGTTTGATATTACCAGTCCTTGAGGCGGTGCATTCGACCATCTTAGTGAAGTAGTTTGAGATCTGAGAAATTTGCTTTCCTTCCAAGAGTTAGATAAGAAGATTGACACTGCTGTAACACTTTGTTGTTAAATATGTGAGTGGAGACTGCAGCTCAGTGTAGCATAAGGACTAAAAAGAAGAGAGAAAGAGCTAGCTGCCACTGGACGGAGCATCCTATTTATTCTCACCAAGAAAGCAAACATAGAAATAATAAAAAAATTAAAAAGTGTTTTGATTGAAAATTGTTGATTGCCAAATGCTAACTTTTTCTGCCCATACATCTGAAAAGAGACAGAGACACGCATATACCCACACACATACATTCACTGCCATGTCCTTTGTCCTCATTAAATCCTCATGATGCATTTTGCAACCAAATGAAGGCTTTCCTGATTTGGGTTACCAGCAGTAGGAAGTGGCAAGTTGAGCAAAAGAAAGAAAAAGATTGAGAGAACAAATAGGAAGATGATGAGCAGTGTATATAAAGGTGGGGAAGAGGAAACTGAGGGTTGAGAAGGATACTAATGCTGGACAGCTTTGATGAGAAGAGAGTGAGAGGATGGAGATGATGCGAATATAAAGAGATGTCAAAACAAAGCGAAGGAGAGGGATCCAACCAAAAAACAAATGTAAAAGGAGGCAGAGAGGAAGAGAAGGGGAAACATGGAAGAATAGAAGAATAATCCTTTTCTTTCCATCTGACAGCTTCTTCCTTTACGGCTGTCACGGGGATGATGGTTGGACTGGGGCCGCTGCCTGGGCAACACTTTCCCAGTGGTCACCCACTGCCAGGGCAGTGAGCCTAGGAACCAGGAAACACAGAGCGACAACATAAACAAAATGTTAACTCCTCTGTAGCTAGGCTAACTGGTCTTATGATCTTCTCTGACTGATTTTCTTTAGCTTGCTGCAGTCAGGTTTGCAAGGAGACACACACACACACACACACACACACACACGTGCGTGCCCTTCCATCCAAATATTTCTTTATGTCTGTCTGTTTCTGCAGATGAAATTTCGCCTTTTCCTTCAGTCTCAAGCTTCTTATCTCATTCGCCCTCATTTTCTCCCCCACACTTTCCTTCTGAGGAACAGTGCTAATCCTCCATGGCGTTCAGTGTTTCCTATCTGTAATGTGTGTGTTTTTGTGTGTACAATCGCAGGAGTGGAAACGAGGAGAAGCTAATGGCCTTGCTTACTCCGCTCAACGTCAACTGCCACGCGAGCGACGGCCGCAAGGTAAGAGTGAAGCACGTAACCACAAACCCAGAGACACACACACACACACACATACACACACACACACAATAAGGCAGTAACGAGCTCATCACTGGCATTTTCTGCACCTCAGGAAAGTCATTAGGATTACAAAAACTGTCAAACTGGCGCTGAAAGCTTTTATTTTTTTTTTTAGAACAGAAAAGCTGAACAAACGCCGTTATTTGCTTCTTTGGGCCTTGGTGGTATCAAATGATCTGTTCTCAGCGTTCCTTGGCTGTCGGTCATTAAAATGAATAAATGGAGACACAAACCCGTCAGTGAATAAATTAGCACTCTTGCTGAACAATAGCAGTGCACAGCAACATGCAAAGCACTGTCAGACTGCCAGAATTGTGATGAGACAAAATAATACTTTTCAAGTGTTGGTTTTTCTGCTTTTCTTTGTTTATCGAAGAATGTACAAAAGGTGGAGATGTTCTTATTTTGTTTTTGGCAGCGACAGAGGTTCACCTGCCAAAGTTTCTTCAAATAAATTGGATTTAGAAGAGTGAGAGGAGCAGACAATGGAATTTCTGCTGCTGCTTCTCAGCAAAACCCATCCAGCAGCAAGAATTGGATTGCTCAACCTCTGCTGAGGCCTTCACCTTGCTTTTAATTTTGGTATACCTGAACATCTTGTACACTTAGAATAAAGACAAGCAACCACTCACACAATTGAGCCCAAGAGTAGCACTGGGCTGCGAGGTAATGTTAGCAGGTGAACAGGTGACCACATAATAAATTGCAGCTCACATGATGCGCACTGGCCCAAAAAAGTCACAGTGAACACCACAGAAACATAAAATTAACAATACATTTTTCTTAACATTGCAAACACTAAGTTTTTCTTTGTTTGATCACCATTTAAGGCACTACGTCCAATAAAAATTATAAAGACCCGAAAGATGAGACACAATTGATCCCCTGAGTGGAGAAAAGTCAAAGGAGCAGAAACAATGAGGAGAGGGGAAACAGATTATTTCACAAGCAGATCTGTGAAACGATACAGCAAAACAAGGAATCTAAGTAAACGACATTCAAAAGCTGCTGTAAAAACATTATACAAATTACAATACTTAGGTCATTTGACAGCAGGTCTGTCAAACCAGACTGTGGGATCAGCTCAGCATTGTGTAGGAAGCTGTTTAAATATATATGCGCAGAGGCAAAAAAAATAGTAATGGAACTATGCTGGCCTCATTTAGATTTACATTGTAAATCTATGAGAGTTGAAAGTTTATGTGTGTGTAAACATAAAAAGTGAGCACAGCAGGCAACACCTGCTATAGTCACATGTTGTAATCTGAGTACAATAGTTAGAGTTCATTGAGGAATTGAGGGAACTTTCTCGTAGGCCCAGGCAGCTTCAGTCAGCACAGGTAACTCAGTGGAACAAATGGGACTCCACCTTGTTCTTCAGCTCTTCTAATACAGCTGTTATTGAGTCAGGGAAAGCCTGGTTAATTAAGAGCCACCCAGGAGTGGCCTCATTCATGGTGCTGCAATGCATATAATGCATACAAACCGAAAGAGGTTAAATGAACTAAAATGAGCTCAGTGTCTTTTGCTGGTCACTTGTGTGTTAAACTGTGCAACCTCTTTGTAATTAGCTGCATGTTTTGCTTGCTTGACAAGTGGCACGATGAGTGTTTTATAGTCAGCTAATGTTGCACATGGGAGTTCATTCTGATGGTGCTAGATTGCAGACTGCAGGCTGAGACTTTGCTGTTTCCTCCAGGATTTTTACAACCGCAGAGGCAAAGGGTTTTGTTGTACCAGGGTGGTGCCTGTTAGAGCGGTGTCCCGAATTAATTTTCGAATATGGTAGATAAAAATATCAACCAGCTAAGAGTATTACTTACAAACCAAAATAATGGCACACTGGGAATGCAATATTATTTTTATCATCAAGTTATTTTCATATATTTATGATTTTAAAAAGGGCTGCAGTAAAACAAGTGAAAATGATCACAGAGGTATTTGGAGACTCTTTGTGAATGAATATGGTTGAGGTTGCTAATAAAAGTTTGATATGGTTGTTTCATATATTTTTTAAATATTATTTAAATATTTTATTTCCATTACTATTTTGATCCAATGCACCAAAGCAATAGCTTTCTGAGATTTAACACTACACACTAAATCAAAAATCTACCGACATTATTGTAGCTCAGCATTAACTTCATACTCTGCTGGCCGTGAACATCAATAGGAAATACATTGCACTACACATGTGTATTCAAACTGTAAAATCTATGTCACCTAACATTAGTTACTTATATCTAGGTTTTTTTCATGCTCTCTGGTGAGGTAATGCTATCCTCAGCCCAGTTAGTGACTCTCTGCCTGAGGATAAAATGCTGCTCTCGTGCAGCTATTTGATTGTCATGATTTCATTAGTAATTAAATTCTTGTCACTGTTCCAGTCGCTCATCCTTATTGGAGAGAGAGAGAGAGAGAGCAAGCAACCATTTGTTTGAGTTAAGCAGAGAATCCACAGTCGTGTTATTGCTACTTCATGATGTTTCTGAGGCAGCTGCTGCAATAATTTTGCAGAAGAATGCTTAAAAAATTTATGCAACAAACACAGTGGACTTATGGGGCTGAAAAATCACCAGACAGGCTAAATGAATTGCATAGTAACACATAAACTTGTCAAAAGACTAGAGTGTATTCTTGTATTGTGTATAATTTCACTTAATAGAGATTATTTTGTGACCACAGCATCTGCCTGTGTGTCCTCTGGGAGTCCTGAGCCTCAGCTTGAGCATTGCCGCATCACAGCAGTATGTCTAGCTTGTGACTGATTAATTCCTCAGATGAATACTCAGAAGACCACTTTCTAGGTGTGTATTTTCCAGCTTTAGACGAAGTGCTCCCTCTGGTCCACCGTATCACCGTTTTCAATCCTGGCAGATATAAAGACGAGCTGCTGACTCTGTTTTGTCTTGAGAGCCGGGCAAGACTTTTGTTCCAACATTTATCATTTACATTTATAAACCATGATAAGCCCAACTAGTGATGCATTATAGCAAGCCTCTCTCCACATATTTGATTTCAGCGGACACTAAAGTGGGTTTGTAGAAGCAAGCTATGATGAAGAAATTGTTTCATCTAAAAGATACGATTGGTCTAAGACATTTTTCAAGAAACAGAGATCACCTTAATTTATTGGTCGCTAAAGCTTAGCCCACTTTATTTTTTATCGGTTGCTATGACAACTGTAGGGACAACCCGGGAGCCAAAGGGAGCTTTTTATTCTGTACTCTTGGTAACTGTCACATAAATGCTATAACAGCCTTGAGGAGGCTCTTTCCTATAATCATGGGTACTTCAGTGATGTTGATGATGCTCTGCTGCGGCTTGTATCCATCATATCACCATCATACCCATAATTGTAAGTGTCCTCTGGCTGTTTTCTGTGCAGGTGGCCTGCATGGGATGTGATACCCTGAGGGAAAACCGTATAATTTGAAATTCGCCTAGGATCCAGGGGACAAACACAAGAGATCAATGAGAAACGTTGAAATTTAATGACTCATAAGTAGATAAATGCAGCCATGTTCAGAATGTAAAAACTGTGCTCAGACATTCTGAAATGACCTCTTCTGCAGAGTCTGTGTTTGCAATGGTTTTTAATTGCCCACACCAAAAGCAGTCTTGCACAGTAGATGGAATATATTTTCACGCCAGTGCAGTTTCATGCTCGTTATGGTCTTAAGGTAATTTAATAGGGCGATGGGGATTTACATTTCTACTGCTCACAGAAATTGTAAAGTGAATTCCATGTGTAATAGCCATAGACATCAGATGAAACTGAGGGACAACAAGGACTTCCCCACTTGTCATTCATGTCCACCGACTGCATCCACTAATGAAAACCAAGACACCAGTGTGGAAAATGGATAAATGCTCGTCACATAAATACAAGAGGTGTAGACAAGTATGAATTATTCAAGTGCGAACAAATAAGGAGCTCTGAAAAGATAATCCCGATTGATTAAGTTAATCATATCATTACTCAGTCAAATAGAAACAAGTCATAAACACGCTCTGCAGTATCTGAATAGCTGAAGTAAGAGAGCTCAAAAGTGCTTGCAAAATGGCCTAGAGAGCTTTTCACATTTCTTTTTTAATTATAATCTAATTCATATAAATGCCATAAATGCCATACTATTAAATTGTTGGCTGGCACACTGAGCATCAGTCATTCGTCACACACAGAAGTTTGAGTTTCTACCTTGTGAGGACATTACATTGACCTCTGATCATTTTGAACAATTTGAACAATTTTACCCTGATCTTAAACCATGACCTCAGAAATGTCTGGAAGCTTTATTGAGGTTGTACTTTGGTCCCCACAAGGACAACTGGTCCCACCAAGGTTGGTGTTTAACTGAAAAATATCACTTACAAACAGACAACTAAACACATACACTTTCACAAACACAGACAAATCGCTCCAAGGACACTGATGATAATCATGGACAAAATAGAGCGTGGCAGAATCCTAATGATTGATAGCAATGATACTTCCTTTTAAAATTAGACAAGTGGCAACCCCCTCCCATCTCCCCCTTCTCTTCCCCCTTCTCTCTCTCTCTCTGTCTCTCTGTCTCCTCCTACTCCACCCCCTCCCTCCTCTTCTTCGTTTCATTTTAATTAGAAGTGGCAAAGGCTCTACGTCTCCCCTCTCCAACCACACAGACAAACAAACGGGACGAAGGCATAAATGTTGATGGCATATGCCTCTTGGGGGATTAAAATGCTACAGTTGTACACGGCATACACGCACAAGAGGAAAGAAGAGAAAGATCTACGGTGTGGCCAAAAGTTCAAGGACGCTTGTTATGATTTGACAGTAACAACTGCCCAGACTGAGGCCACCACATATTCCCTCTAGGTGGCCCACTGAGGGCATTATGTGTTATAAGGTATCTCTCAAGAAATAAACATTTTCAGGTCATAATCTGACTAAATAAAGGTTAAATAAATCTGCAAAATGTGAGCTGTAACCAGCACAATGGTACAGTTCTACAAACATACTTTTTTTTTTATCAGCACATGGTTTAACCCTGATTCTACAGATATAATGAACAGTACTCATTGTCCCCTGCTTACTATATATTGGGGCTGCTCTAATGTATATAATATTACTCAAAGTGCTGATGTGATCCAGAGGAACAAAAACAACACACAAGGATTTTCAGATAATGATGATTAAATTTACATAGTGACTTTGCTGTTTTAAAAAGTGCAATCAAAAATTTACGAGACCATTCCTGTTAGCCAGAGCGCTGCACAGTAATGTGCGTGTAGCAGGTGCACGTAGTAACTTTCATGATTTTGTTTCCCAAGCTTAATGGCTTAATCATCATTAGTGCATTAGTTACACTGTGCTTTTGTCATTACTAGTAAGTGCATTTGAATGTCACCATTGACCTGAAACTTGGGTCAGTTGTCAAGTAACAGAGACAAAACAAATTTTTGGGTACACCAAAAACTTGCAAGTGTGGGGAAGAACGACTGTTACACGTAGGGTGAGAAATCTGGCAGGTGTATTGTCTTATTTCAGAGCCGAATTGCGTGCCATAGGCCTAGTCCAGGTTGTTTGCACAGAATGTTCTTCCCCTCTTGTTGCACTCTTGACCTTATAAACAATCTCCAGTCTTGGAAAGCATAGGCTCATCCTCTGTGAAGACTACTGTTTGGTCCTCGGATCAAAACCATAGCCCGTAGTTTTATCAGAGGGAACTCCCAGTCCATAATCAAACAATGATATTTCAGACCAAAGTGTGCTTCCAGCTTTGCTGCAGCAAAAAGTTTTGGGGAGGGCTCTTACCTATTTCAGAGAGACAGCGCCCATGTGCACAAAAACCATAGGGAACTTGTTATTCCTAGTTTGGTTTGAAATAATTTTTAGTTTCCAGTAATGTGGAGGCTTTATATTGCTTCCAGGGCTTCTTGAACAGTATGTCCAACAATCGCATATGGGTGTAATGTTGGTTTGTCCACATACTTTTGACCAGCCAAGAATTGTGCAGTGCCTTTTTTCCAGCAAACTGTTTTCACTTCACAGCTCTATTTTAAGTCAGGGCTTTTTGTTTTTATTACACCGCTCTATAGTATAGACAACAGCAGTATAACGCCCCCTCTATGCATGTGCATGTCTGCGTGTGTATGTATGTGTGTTTGTGTGTATGTGTGTGTGTGTGTGAGGACCCATCAGAGTGGGATATTATTAACACAGCTGAGTGGAGAGCATTATCAAGCTGCCTCTATTGAAACATACCTCTTACTCCCCCACAGACACACACACACGCACACACACACACACAGCACACACAGGAGTTGGGCTCACAAGCATACAAACCCACACACACATACACTAAAGCAAATACACAAACACATACACTTCCTTCTGCAGACATTGCTCAGTAAAAATAAAATAAAATAAAAGCCTGTGCTTTCTGACTATTTGACTATCTACCAACACACACACACACACTCTTACAGGCCACACAGACTCATTTGTTTTTCTGTTTTTTTAGTGTTTTCCTTCGTATGTGCGTCAAGTAGACTGACTGTCGGCAGTCGTGTTCGAAATTCGGCTTTCTGTTTGTTTTTCAGGAAATTCATTACATGTTTTGGACGCTGTTGAGCTCTGTCTGTTGCAAATGTGTGTTTGTTTGTGTGGACTTGTTTGTGAATATTGTGAATTTTGGATCTATATCTTAGCAGTGAATATCATCGCACCCACTAGTATCCTAGCTGGCACGAACATCAAAGAAACAGACAGCTGAGGAGCAAGACTAAGATTCAGATTTAGAGAGAGAGAGAGACAGTAGAGAAGAGAAAAGACTTTCATTGAAGCCTTGTTTAAATGTTGATTATGGGAACTCATTCTGCTGAGAGCAGCACACTGACTGACAGTGGTGTTGCATCTCTGGTGAAAAAGATTCATCCTCAAAAGTGAACAGGAATATAATAAAAATTAATATTTAAGAAAAGAGGCCCTACAACAAATAGAGGCCATTTTAATACAATGTGACATTTCAGATTACAATGTCAATTTCAAACAATGGTAGCAGTGTTTAGTAATGAAACACAGAACTGTCTAAATGAAAAGAAAAGAAATTTAAAGCTTATACATTTTATTTAACCTTTAGTTAATTATTGCTTTAGTGATGGCTTATATAAGTATTGATAGCATTATTAAAATATGGAATAAGTGTAAGAAATTGGTTTATTTATCCAGATAAATACAGTAAATGATGATCTTTTCTGAAATATTCCATGTCCCCCAAAAAGCATGTACAAAATTGTTTTCTTGCAGTATTGTAATTACTGTTTCATTGATTTGGCAAAGATTTTTATGCCATGCTATTGTTTTAAAACTGATAGCTTCCATATACAGTCATATGCAGACATGTTTTTGCAAAAAGCATTTAGGGGTAAATTAGAAATGTTTATTTTTCAGTGTTTGTAGACATATTACTTATACATATTACTTATAAACCAGTAGCAGAGCCATTAAGCAGTGATTCTGACAGCCTGTGAAAAAATATAAAATTATACCTTTAAAAAGAGACTAAGACAATGTGTGAGCTTTTAACACCTTTATAGGCCTTTTAGTCTAATGTAGTCTAATTTTACAGGGATTGTAAACCTGTAATGCTTCTTTTTATATTCCATTATCACTCAAGCAGTCTTACTCTTTCATGTCTTAAGTTTGATTTTTTACCTGTCAGTTAATCTTACACTATCTCCAACCCCTGACACAATTTTGTCAGTATTGTGGCTCCATATATGACAGCACAGTTATAACAGAAGTTGTAAGCATTCTGTTCTGAAATGTATGGCTTAATATTTCCTGAGCTGTTGCCAGTCAATCGAAGAAGCTACTTTTCATTCCCAAAGTCGATGTCTTTGTATTGCGAAATGTGCCGACTTGCATAGTAACTCATCTTCCATATTAGGCTCTCATTTGTTGGTCTTCTCTGTACTCTTGATGAGTCCACAGATCAGCCTATTGTGGCTCTTGCTCTGGCAGATATCGCTCATGTTTTCAGATTCAGGCAAACACGAACAATATCACAGGAATGACTGCAAATTCTGCTTGACAGCAGATTTTTCACCGTGGTGTCAGTGAGTGAGTAAATATATCCTGATGCCCTGTCTGAGGGAGAGATTAGACCTCTGTATTTGTGTAACAAAGAAAACAATTATCCAGGGGCATTTTGGTAACCGTTCAGGTGACAGATGATGAATATGACAAGAAAGAGTTGTAATAAACTCCCTGTCAGTGACAAATTTAAGTTCATGCTTTCATGAAAGCCCATGGCATGTTGTCTGAGGATGATGTATGCAGCTGCAGCACTGAGGGATGCAGGTAGTTTATCAGGAAGAATCAGGTGTTACAGTTTTTGATTCCCAAACCAAAACAAGATAAATTATTTGCCAAAATTACAATAATGTTTAATGAAATCTTCAAACACCTGATGTTGGTTTAAAGAACTTTAAATTGTGATTAGTAATTGTATTTTATCTACTCTCTAGATAATCTTCTCGGACAGCACTTTCCTAATCTAAAATAAGTCATAATTCAGACACAGTATCAGGTTTAATTTGACGACTTATTTGTGTTTTATTATAATTGTTATTATTATTATTATTATTATTATTATTATTGAAAACTCTATTTACCCAACAAAATTATAAAATATAAGACCTTGGAAGTTTGCACTCTATGTAAGATATATATTTTTGATTCATATTTATTTATGTTTTGTGGCTAAAGGTCTGAAACTTTGTCCATTCTGTATTAAGCTCTTCCCTTGGTGCCAAAATGCATTATAGCCCATTCGGCAAGGCAACACGGATCACCATGATAGTCCAAAATAGTTGACATCTTAACTTGTGTTTTGTAGTGCACTTTATCTTTGCAAAGCTTTATACAGATGCTTCGTTTTCTGTTTTGCCAGAAGGAAAAACAGTCAGCTTCATTTTTTTCTAGCCCAAGCAAACACCCCAGATGAACCCTGACATTTTACCCCTGTGTATCCAGGAATTATGTTTGTATTGTTTGATCCTGCAGTGTGCAGTTTATGCCCAGAGCCAAAGTTCAGTGTCAGCGTGTGAAGTAGTTTGCCCTATATGCAGCAAAGCAGACGCTGAAGGTGAAGAGGTTGGGATGGTGGATAAATATGTAAAGGCCTGTCTACTGAGAAGGTGTTTCTTTGCTTCTCTAAAAAAAATCCTCCATTTATTTTTAATTAAGCACCGACCTCTCTCCAGCTTTAAGTATACCATTATAGGTAGCAACTGGATATTTTTTTCATGCAGTTTCTATAATCAAGAGCTCAGAGCTCTGCCCCAACTTAATTTATCCTCTGAGAATTAGCCAGGTCCCTGAATTGAACCTTGAGGAACTCCAAAGGTCAGAACAGCACATCAAATGTCTTGTTCAAACAGCTAAAATTAAGTCACATTTAATTTACCAGAAATGCTGTAGATATAAAATGATCTGTGGTATTAATGGAGTTGAACAGTTTGTGTCATTGGTTTTGAGGACTTATATTCTACCAATAAGATTGTTTAAAAAAATGAAGATTTTGACTTAACAGTGAAAGACAGCAGATACCTGGAAAAATAGAAAACCGACATGTCAGTGTTAGATGGAAAGTAGGAAGGACATATTCTGTTGCTTTCTAGCAGTGTTTTCCTCAAGTTACTTTCTGAGTTGCTGAGCATTAAACTTTTCATGCAGCCCTCAGCCCCTCAGAAAAGTCTGTGTTTATAGCTGAGAGGAAGGGCAGATTGACAGGTGATAGCTGAGATATCAGCATGTGTGTTTCTGTGTGTCTGACTGTTAGTGTGAATGGAGAGCATGGGATGAGAAGACTTGCTGTAGGTTATTAATCTTTCAAGCTGTTAGCTGGGCTTGGCTATCTGCATCTTGGGGTGCGTGTGTGTGTGCGTGTCAGTCAATCAGAGGAATAGCACACAGATTTGGTAATATGTTTATCGATCGAGTCATCTGACACTACTCATCTTGTTAGTGCATCGCCCGCTGATGTGCAGCCCTGACCTGACTACTAAAGCAGCTGAATAAGTGGAGCACAAATTGAAGAGATTTTCACATCAAAGTTGTAGTTTTTCTCCTAAAATGAAAAAGTTTTTGGATATTCCTCATTGAAAATCCCACAAGTATTTTTACATTTACCAGTAAATAAACTTCCTCTGGCCTCATCCTCTATGTCTTTGCATTAGAAGAAGAGCCTTTTTATTAACTTCATCACAATAACGTCATGCACTAGTGGTGAGGCAGGTGTTCACTTGATCCTTTCATTCTGTCAGTCGTGTTCTTAAAAGATGTATATTAAGAAAAGTCTTGAGGGAAATGTTTAAAAATACATTTTTTGAGGTTGAATGTATAGACTTATTCAGGTGCTAAATCTGAGCAGCAGCAACAATGGATGTAGTTCATGTATGGCACACTAGACACATTTCAATGCATTTTTGTCTGTAGAAACTTTGAAATTCTGAACTTCTGTAGGAACAAGACCCAACTTACCTTGAACATCAATTGTAGATTCAAAATTGTGCAGAGGAGTATTGTATTCATTCATCCCATTGTCTGTAATGTACGGTGAAATATATCAGTTCGATGAATGTGTGTGAGTGTTTCAGCTGCGAAGGTACATTCTGTATTTTTTGTCATCTGGCTGATTATCATAAAGAATCTCTGCGTCATGACAGTTTTTCTCTGCAGCAGATGTTTATTACCTGGAAAGTGCATTTTGTGAAAAGGATAGCTTCTCTTATATCAAACAGACAGATTCATTAGCTGATTGATGCCTCAACTGATGCTACAGATCAAATTGTTGTACCCCTAGTTTCCACACTTGGAAAAAGGTACATATATTCAGTTTCAGTCCAGAATCAGACAGCTATTTATGTCACCCATTTTCTCACATGGTTTCTGTTTTACTGCAGAAAAATAAATTGCAAAATATTTAATTTACATGTTAATGTTTAGTCTACAATTTCCTCTCTTGATACAAATGCAGCAGTCTTTGGCATTAAGAGCAGTTTAAATTAACCCAATTGAGGATGGAAAATTTAATTATCTGGTAACATTTTCTTGTTTTAACAAAGTCTTTGTTTGGACTGCATTGATAGCAGTGTTGTGTGTGTGTGTTTCTCTAATCTGACTGGTGAATTAAAAAAAATTGTGGGATAAATCGCTGACTGGTTGGTCATTCAGGGCACCAAAGTTGAGGAATAACATCAAAGTGTCATAGACTCTTGGAAAGGACACCAAACAAAATGGTTCAAATGTGACCGTTCACCCTCCCAGATAGATCATTTCACATTGCTATGGCAACTGCTGACAGCTAGCAGTCACCGTTGTCATGGGAACAACTTGACAGGCTCGTAAAGAGAAGAGGAAAACTGAGAGAGAGAGAGAGAGAGAGAGAGGAGGAGACAAGCGAGGTTACAGAAAAATGGGAACAAATAACAAATAAGGAACTATCACAGCAGCCGATTACACACCCTATGTGTTTTTAAATGTTGTATTAAATCAAAATGTTCGTTTCCTGTTTTTGATTGTCTGACTTTCATGCTGATTTTGAAATAATTATGTTTTCTCTAGGATAATAAAATAAGCAAAATCTAATTTTGCAATAAGAAAAGGCATCCCTTTGCTGCTACTATTCAGATGTATAGTGTAGCTGTGGTAGGGGGAGGTATAAATAAAAAGATAAATGCTGCCAAGGGACGTCACAAAGAAAGATTAGTATTTTCCATCTTGGCTTGAACATGCTCTCCACATCTCTCCCTGCTCCCTGCACCCTTCATATTCCTCCCATATTTCCCCTCTTCATCTCCTTCCTTTACTCCTGACTCCCCTTTACATCACAGAAAGGCTTTTAGGTGATTAAAACACATCGGAGTTAGTTTTTATTTTTATTGCCATTGTTCACGTTCAGTCTGCCACTGTGAGTGCCGATGGCTGCTGCTTGAAATATTGTCTACTAGGTTTTTCACTTAAGGGCGATACATATTTCATCCATTCTCTGAGGAATATATTGAGAGAAAAACCAACAGATGAAGGACAGGGGAACCAAAAACAACCTAGATCCAACTGATAACTGGGTTTAACTCATCATTGGTCATACACATGCAAAAAATATACCAAACAAACCACCCTGAGAGCAGTCCTTTGCTTGAGATGTGTTTACTGATAAATAATTAATGAAGCGTTCATTAGGCAGTGTAATAGTAATATTCTTTAAATGATCATGTCAGCCAAAAAAAAAGGCCTTTGATTAGAGGAGATATTTTTTTCAAAAATCTACATTCAGGTCCTGTTGTTCAATCCTCTTTGGGTTACCATGACCTGTATGAGTGAGAATCTTCAGACAGATGTCTGTGATCAAAGTTAAACCCCAACCTCTCCTTGCCTGTTAATGACTGAGGATGCCCCTTTCAGACCCGATAGTGATATATCATCTGTTAACAAAAGTATCTGTTTACCTGTAAAATGGTGTTTGTTTGTTTTTTTTGTTTTGTCTTGTCTCTTTTTTTTAGCATTCCACAGCTTCTCCAGTCTTGTGTAGCCTCTGTCCCATCTGGTTTGCAAAGTGCTGCTGGCATCAAATACAAATGGAGAGATATTTGTGTTGGTCGTAGCATGCTAACAGTTGCTAATAAGCATGAAACACAAAGCAGAGGCAGAGGCTGGTGGGATTGTTGTTGTTTTTGCAGGTATTTGACTGGCTGTCTTAAAGGCTAAACATGGCTAAACACAAGCACTTCGAAATTACATTCTCTGATTACAGTCCTCGATTATGTTTAATAACCTTTTCTTGCCAAATATGGAATTACTTGGGAACCTAACTTATCTTTAAAATAACAATATGTTGCATGTTCTGCTAAAACATGATGCGACTACCGCTTAAGCTTGTACATAACAAGTGAAAACAGAGTGGGGTTCAACATGTTTTTTAAGATTTAATACTCTCATTCTTACATCTTTTTAGATCTTGTGTATTTTGGTTTTCACTACAGCAATTAAACAGCTTTATCCAACCTTCACCAAAGTTGCAGCATTGGTACTAGTTAAAATATTGAGCCCATGCAAACCCAGGAATATTTAAAGACTCTTTTTTGCTCACTGAACTGCTGATGCACTGTTGGCAGTCTTTATAGAGCAGTTGTTAAAAAAGAAAAAAATAATCTTTTTCACCAACTTGAGGGTCACTATGTGACCTTGAAGCTAGTAAAATATACAGAAGAAAAAACATGTTTCCTTCAAAAAAAATTCAGTACACTGGAAAAGGAAGAGACAGCAGTGGAGGATAGTTGGAGGATACTGGATGTAGGATTCTTCTGATAGATAATAAATGGGTGAGGCTTTTGATTATGTGCACTGTTGGCTTTTGGCTACGGAGGCCAGAGCTGCTTGTTTGTTACTGAAATCCAAATTAGCTTCTGTTTTGAGAATCCCACACAAGACCCACAGAGGCAGTGATGGTGTTTACGTTTTGCAGAGGCTTTACACACACACACGCACTCACTCAAATATGCATCTTTATGCTTCTCTCAAAGGGTTGACAGATTGAGGAGGTGGAGCTTAAACTACCCAGTCTGACCCTGGCAACGACATTATGGTGATGCAACAGTACATGCATCTGTGTGTCAGTGTGTGTCTGTGTGTGTGTGAGCTTGTGTCCCTGGTTGTGTATGTGTGTATCCACGTGTGTGAGGCCTAACTGATGACTCATGGGTAGCTAAAGCTTTAAAATGTACTGAGGACCTGATCAGCGCTTAACATGTTTTTTTTCAGTTGTATAACGTATATCCACAACAGCCTGAAATAACATGTGCACAGGCACAGGCACGCACATGCACACACACAACAACACTGCATTTAAAATGAGGGATGATGACTGTGTGTACCATGTCCTGCTCCTTCCAAACGCTGCTGTCACATCCTGTAAATACGAGTGTACCATCTGTCCACCCAGCTCTGCCTCTCCGCCTCACTGCTGCTGCTGCCGTGTCTCAGCTGAACTCCTGAGTGAGCAGCAGAGATCACCAAAGATGATCTATTTTTCAGGATCTCCTCAAATAGGATGTGGGCTTAAAGCAAAGTGATACCTGGAGTTAACTTTTTATTTTTGGTGAATAAAAAGAAAAAAGAAAACTCCCTTAATTGTTTTTTTTTTTTTAAGTTAAATTTATTCTTTCCTTGATGAGAGCTCCAGGATTATGTCCAAATAACCTCTGAAACCATCCTGAATAATTCACAAAATAGGAAATCCAGCAGTGAGAACATTAGCATTTTCTTCATTAGTTTGTCTTAAAAGCTTAATTTCAAAAACCAGAGCTTTGTAAACAACTTTTAGACTTCTTATGTTGCTAAGATTTTGCATCATGGCGTGTGAGTTCAAATTGTAGTCTCAAAAATATAGCCAGTGATTGTGGTCAAACCCCAGGTTAAGTTCTGGTAACCATACTGTAGGATGTCTGAGTTCTGCCACCGTTGTATGATTTCTCTATCCTGTCATTGTTTTGCTCCTTTTTTTCAATCTTGTTAATGTTTTTGGCAGCACTGACAGTAACTGACATCTCAGAAAATTCTGGAAGGTTGTTTGCTTACAACAGACTTGCTCAGCTCAGATTGACGCATTGTTTATTCGATGGAAATTACACTTAAAGTTTTCTGTATGAGATCTGGTTGAAGTGTGCCACTATGCAACTGTTAAACCTCCCACATCTGAATCTTGTTGACACAAATGACAATTCTTGGTCTCTCTCCATGAGTGTCTTCCCTTGACTTCTCCACAAAATTCATCAGCCTGCTGCTGCTCCACTGTCACGACTTCCTAGCTTTCTTCTTGCAGAACAAGATGCTGTTGTCAACAGAATCCTTGCACTGCAATGACATAACTGTGTGAATGACATAGAGGAATCTTTGCACTTTCACACCAGATCTCAGAGGGTTGTGGCACTGACAATGAAATCAGAGTTGCTGCCTCACTGACAATTGGCTGGCCAGTTGCCATGGCCGGTTTATGCTGGTGTTAATGCCAAAACTGTTGAGATGGATCTTGTTGGACAAGGAGTGCAATCTTAAAAGCCATGGAGGGCAGCTGTACCTAGGATCCTTGGGAAAGCAAGCACTACTCTTCATCAACATCCCTTGGATAAAACATTTTTTAAAAATTCTGTGCCATCACAATGTGGGCTTTTGTCTTTACTTCACTGAAATCCTGTAGAATGTAAGTAACCACATTCATAGGTTTTTGTGATTTTAGAGGAAAGTTCACACATGAACCTTTCATTCTGCCACACTTACTCTTTCTTCCTCTTGCTGTTGATTTTCTTTTTGTTAAATCTGCATTCGAATTGTAATTTTTTTGAGGAAAAAACTTGTGTCTTCCGTAGTCTTTCTTAATCTCAACCCCTGACAAGCCAAAGTTTTTATCATAAGACTTGTGACTAGAAATGCACTGATCCTGAATGCTGGGGAGAAATCTGTGCTCAGACTGACATAATGACTAATGAAGCTGATCAAGTGTTAGTCACAAAGTGTCCAATCAACATTTAATACAGTTTCCCCTATCAGCTGAATTCATTCAGACATAGCAAGCTGCTGACTCTGACTTTTTAGTGCCACAGTAATCCCAAACCTTGTGTTACCTTACATTTAAATGATTATAATGCATTTTGTGCAGGGACATACACAGATTTTAAATTTGAGAAATAGAGAGCAATGACAATGGATCTGTATATTATATAAGCATATACCATGAGTTTGGAGTTGATATTCTGAAACAAAAGTTGGATCATTGCATTTATTTATTTGGAACAAACACAAACATATTTCTCAGTTCCACAGTGAGATCTAGCTGTGAGATAGTTAAGAATATGTGCCAAGGTTTAGAGTTGTCTGTTTCTGAGATATTTGCTGCCAGTCCAACACAAAGTTAATTAATTTCATCTGAGGCACCTTAGGGGCGGAGGGGTTTAGGCACCAACCTTATTATCTCCAATATGTGTCCTGCCACACAGTTTGTGTCCTGCCCATCTATTTCTCCTCATTCCCTGTAATCTCCCTACTGATGACAGCTATAAAAAAAATATGGAAATAAACAATTATTTGTAAAAACAGTAGTCAAAATTCTCACCAAATGTAGGACAGATTTTAACCAAATTTCGAGAAAATTAGCAAAAATTATTCCATAGAGCCTCAGTCATCTACCATTATGTCAGTTAGCTTGTGGTACAAAGTCCGTTAATGTTACTGCTTGTAAAACTTCAAAAATGACTCCATTTTCATTCAATCTCTTGGTGTGAATAAATCACCTTGGGGGACAAAATTGCACTATCCAAATTTTACCTGCAATTGTCTTAATGCATCAAAACCAATAAGTGTGTCTCTCCATTTAGAGAGACACAGTGTACATTTACACGCCAGGCTCAGCATCTCTGCAGCTGATGGCTTAATCCTTCCAACACGCCTACGGAATTGATAATGTTGGTCTAATGTTAATTAATGTTCTGTGTTCTTCTACACATCCAAAGGTCACACACACAGTCCAGGTCCAGGTTCAAACATTGAAATTCAGTGCAGCGAAGCAGCAGTTAAGATAAATCTTGAGCTCCATCTGAGCTAAAAGGAGTCTAAAAATGTTTATTTGGAAGCTCAAGGTTTAATTCTGACCACAGTTTTTAGTTTTGCTGCATAAATGTCACAGGATATTTGTGACATAATATCACACATGATAATGTTTAAAGTTATTGAAGCAGCCTCTTAAATCACTTAGGTTAATTGTTAAAAAACACACTCATACGTCAGTACATATGGCTATACATAACCGAGTAAATACCTTTTTTCATTGAAGAGTTTAATTCACAGGAAATTAGCAGTTTTAAGGGTAAACATTTTATGGGTCAGCTCTTTTAGAATTTGAACTGACTCTTAGCATGACCCACACAAAAAGATTTTTAGGCCAAATGGCATGTGTGAAAATGGACTCTGTTATACTACACTTCATGCCTTTCATTGTTGCACTTGCTCAAAATGAAAATTAATACATTTCTAGTTCACTCAGCATGTACTATCCAAGAACTTTTACATCTGCCCACTGCAGGTAGCAGCTTTAATCCCAGTCCCATTCACGATGTGATCTTCAGTACATCCACTGTTTTCAAACTGGCTGTTCTGTCATGACTTGGAGGCAGGTTTTCCATTACTTCTTCCTGTAACAAGTTCCATTTGACTGAATAATGAGAACATTCCCACTGTCGCTACCCATCTGGGTGTCACTCCGGCTTTGAGGAAGAATAGCCTTTGCTTAAAGTAAAAGAGAGGAAAACTTTGCATGGACAGCTGAAGTCATCTCATCTCAATCCCATTGTAAGGCACACAGAACTGCTGCTTTTCATCTGTTTAATGGAGGAAATAAAGTCAGGCATTATCACCGCTGTAGACAGTTTCAGTGTTGGAAAAGCCCATTTCTCTCTGAAAAGTCTCTCCTTAAGAATTGTTCGTACATCTGGCAGCTCGCTGAGGACCAGAATGTGTTTTTGCTTATTGCACTCTTTGTTTATTGGACTGATTAAGTTAGGAAATCATGTAGAATCATTGTGTAGAGTGAACTAACTTCTCTTTATTTTTCTCTCTTGTTTTCCTCTGGCTGTGTCTCCCCTCCTTCCTGTGTCCCTTTTTTCCTCTCTCCTCTTGCTCTTTATGTCCCCTTTTTGTAACTTTCGGTGTCTGCAGTCCACTCCACTCCACCTGGCAGCAGGATACAACAGGGTGAGGATAGTTCAGCTGTTACTACAACATGGAGCAGATGTTCATGCCAAGGACAAAGGGTACGTATAAATAAATTATAATAAAAGTGAGTGTTAGAAAAGACAGAAAATGGAGAGAGGGGACTTTTGAATCAACCAAACTTTTGACCTTTTGAAGAACTAAGTCTATTAAATTTCAGTGGTAACAGTGATAGCAAGTCTGCTGGTTAACACGAGTGACCTCTTTCAGTGCCTGATTGGATGAACACACCACTTGCATGGCTTTCAGTGGCTCTTTTCTAATTTTTAGACTGAGGAAACATGATGCATTATCCATCAGACTTGATTTCTGAATAATTTTGAGACAAAACAAGGCCATGCAATTACTCCTCTGACTCACCAGATGCAAAATGTGGGTATACGCCTGCCATTTATCATTTTTTTCTGCAGGCATATTTCTCATCTTCTGCTATCTGCTTGCAATTATTACAAGGGCACCACTGCATTATCCTGGTCTTGGGCCATTCAAAATGATTGTGATTGGTTTCAAGAAATACAAACAAGTCAAAAGCATCTTTTCCTCTATAGTAATTGGTGCAGCCAGACCTTTCTCCAGCACCAACACAGCACTGCGGAGGTAGAGCTGGCTTTGAGAGACTATGCACTCACTGAGTCATCATTAATTTTGATTATAGGTTCGAGAGTTTCAAGGGTTGGCGAGTGTAGCAGCTATTTCAGACTGTTTCCATCTGTTGGCGTCAATTGATGTTACTTGAAACTAAAATTAAGCTCATAAGATTTAGGCAGGCAAATGTAAACCCTCTGATGTCACAGCATGAAGAGATAAAGTTCGATTAGAATTTTCCCCCTCAAAATCTATTTGCGATATTATAAATTCTTTACCCATGTGATGTCAATCTGTTGGTTTGATCAAGAATTGATTTTTTTCCACCAAATTTGAAATGCAGTTTTTGTACAGTAATCATGGCTCTAGATAATGAATTTTGTTGACTCTTTATCCTGCACCTCTATGTGATTGACTCAAGGGGTTTAGAGTGAGTGTCTCATTAAAATGTGAATGTTTTAATATTCTGGTCGTCCCTCAGCTGTCATCTAGCACAGTTCTTATCTTATCCAGTATGTCTAATACATTTGTTGCATATATATAAATGTACGTATATACATACATTTGACCAAATACTTGAAAATCTAATGACAGTCCCATCAGCCTCAGTTATTATGTTTAACTGGGACTCCTTGAAAACTTGGTATTTCCTTAAAGGGCAGTGCTCAGAAAGCATCACATAACCACCTAAGTAGGCTTACGAGGTAGACTTTTAAATTCATGTACATAGCTGTGAGACAAGATATACCGATTACAGGTAAACAATATTCAATCAGAACACAGGCTAAGATCATGACAATCTGGGTAAAATGCCAAGTACTTATATTTTTTAGTGGTAATAAGTAAATATTTGTATGCTAGCATGCTATACTAAAATTGATATTGTGGAAAATAATAAACAGTTTAATATCAGTTTGATAGCATTGACACTGTAAGCATGTTAGCATTTGGCTCCAAGTGCAGCTGTGCCAAACTACAGCCTCACAGTACTGCTCGCATTGCTGTTTACTCACAGTGGTGTCTCAAAATTTGCAATTAAACAAAAGTAAATAAAATATAAAGAAAAGGTAAAGAATGAGAATATTGAATTTT